>JASCQX010000053.1:13243500-13254305 GCA_030264415.1 Sardinella fimbriata
AGGGTAGGAGTTGGGTTGTGTGTCTGTGTGTGTGTGTGTGTGTGTGTGTGTGTGTGTGTGTGTGTGTGGGTGGGTGGGGGGGTGCTAGAGGGGGTCAGGTTTGATCAGGAGAGTGTGTGGGTGTGTTCAGCAAGGGAGGGCCTCCAGGGGGTCCCTTTATGGCCGCTTGGGGACCCCTAGAGTATTCACAACCGGGTCAGAGGGCACAATCAGAGCTGACCCAGATTTATAAACAGGTTAACATGATAAGTCTGTCCTTCTCTCTCTCGTGCGCACTCTCTTTCCCTCTGTCTCTGTCTTGCTCTCTTTCCCTCTCGCTTTCTCAGTCTCTCTCTCTCTCTCTCTCTCTCTCTCTCTCTCTCTCTCCCTCTCTCCCTCCGTGTTTAGGCTCCGTGCACTCCTGGAAAGCTGAGAAAAGGATGTTGAGTGTTGTAATTTGTGGCCCCCCAAAGCCCCCTCAGATTCTGTTTCTGAGAAGCCCCCTCAGTTTCTGTTTCTGCTTGTCAGGCTCATGAGACATGGCTGTGGCCTGTGCTTGAGTGTTTCACAAACCCATAGAAGACCTACTGTATATTTGTTGTCCTTATATGTGCCAAGTTGGTTGAGCATTGGTTCTCGATGTAGATATAGACCAATTATAATTTGAATATCACCAGCATTAGCCATAGCTTCTGGCAGATATATCTGGGAGATATCCACAGATCTAATGGAGTCTGTTTTGGTGAAATTCTGACCACTGTCCTTTGCAGTGACTACTTACTGTAGGGTGTTGTAGCAGTGTGTCATGACAGATGGAAAATAGAGAAGGCAAACAGAAGAGTAGAAAAGGGGGAGAGAAAAAAAGAAAAAATTGGGCACGTTCCCAAAAAAAAAAAAAAAAAAAAAAAAGGAAAAACATTGATGAGGAAATTCATTCCACATGTAGCATTGCTGTAGCGTCAGGTCCGAGGAGCACCCCCGTCGAGCCAAGGTGCTTGGAGAGAATGTGGGTTTTCACAAAGGGGGTGGCGGTTCACCCCACTTCCGTATTCAGGGACGTGTGCGGTCCGGCACTGTACCGAGCGGGGCGCTTCCCAGGGTGCGAGGAGCACTTTGCTCCCTACAAAGCCTTTGACATATCAAGTTCTACCTCTCTTAGCGACCTGTAGCGAGAGTAAATTCGTACAAAGAAACAAACCTTATTCATGACCCAAGAGGGAGAAACAAGCAGAGAAATGAATGGCTGTAATTGTGCAACACTTTCACTCTTTCCTTGACTATGCATGAAGCGCATGCGGGACCACGGGCGGAAGCCAAGGCATCCAAAAGCTCTTGTTGTGTAACACTTTCCATCATTTGTTTATCCATCCAAAAGTAATTCTTGGTATTAAATGCACCGCGCTGCGATAGCGCTTTTTAATGTTTCGTGAGCTCTTTGACTCCCCCCCCCCCCCCGGCACATTTTTATTCAGCCTTTATTCTGCCTGCATTCCTACTGCTTTTTCAATGGAAATTGTGATGGGTAACATATGCTTTACAGTATTCTCTTGGAATAGGTAGTATGGAGTGAGGACATTCAAATAGACAGAATCCCTTAACCAAACTCTTGAAATGGTGATGATTATGGCCTACTGAGGGAAAAAATGTAGTGCATAGTGGTACTCTGACACCACTTGCTGTTGAAGACTTCTAATGACTTTCTGAGTGATGCCAGCTCAATCAGGGAATGAAATCACACTCTCACACACACACACACACACACACACAAACTAAGCCCTACTTAGTGTTTTTCACTTTCGCAACGTTGCATCACACTGGATGGCAACTATGCCAGCTCATACCATATTTCTTTTTTAGTGTAGTTTTTTTTTTTTTTTTCAAAATGCTTAAGTGTTTATAGTGGTTCAGCTTTCCCTCAATCAGCTCACACTCTGGTAATGTAGGCAAGTCATGCCAAGAGTCACAGAACCATCAGAAAGTGTGACTGATGGAACATGAAGCTAACCTTTTGCGTAATGATGTTCCTTCAGTTGGTATTTGGTTCCTTTGGTTGATGGTATTCATGTCAAGAGAATGGTGATGGTTCATTTGTCTAACATAATCAAAGTAATTCATATTACGGTCATTCTCCTCCATACGTGATGTCTGCCTTTTTGTGATACTCCCCCAAAATATGTGCTGTCTTCATCAGAAATAGTGACGCTTGTCTAACCCAGATTAACCGTAGCTTTTTCGTTGTCATGACATACTGTATCATCACCGGGAGCTTTCCATTTATTTTATGAGTAGGTAGAGTATACTGTAGAATAACATTGTGACTCATTGTCAAAGACTGAATTGTGTGTACTGTATTTTCACACTAAAATAGTTAACTGTAAATGTTTTGGGGAAATGACCAGAATCTCATGTACTGTACAAGGCTGACGTGCAGGCAATGAGAACATGGAAAAGATCTTATGCTCTCAGAATAGTTTAGGTAAAAGTGGAGTGGAGTTGCTCAAATCAAAGGAATATGGTCAGGCTCTTAAAAAATTCCTTTTTAATCGCGAGCGGACTGGTTTGATGAAAACAGGGCAGAGCAAGGTCTGAATACTGCAGTATAGTCATCAGGGTCGAATGATTTTTTTTCTCCTTTTGGCCAAAGAAATAAAAAAAATAAATAAATAAAAAACGAGGGAAAAAAGATAAAAGGCAAGGCATACATTTTGACAGTGTGCAGCGATAGCAAGGGGGAAATGCCTTGCAACTGAGAGTCATTCGTTTGGTTAAAGTCTCTGGCATGCAATCTGCAGACCTTTCTGAGGACGAGAAACATGAATATGCTCGCTGCAGGAGCCACTTCTGAGGTCAGGCCTCAACCCAGATTACCACAACTTGCCTTTCAAGGCACAGGACATGTGCATGTTTGCTTCGCACGTAATTAGATTTCTTTCATGATAGCCGTGTATTATTGTGTATTTATTTATTTTTTAAATGTCTTTTCGATCAGGACTGCTGGACCGTTTCACATTCCAGTTTAATTCATGATAACGGAGACCGCAGTGTGAACCTGCAGGTGCTTGGCTTGATACTATGAGCATGTTCAATAAGGTCAAGCATGTTTACTGGTACCTGAGGTTTGACTTTGTGGGATTGAGAATATGGACATTGCTAATGGTCAATGATTATTGATGAATCCCTATGTATTAATTCATTATTACCAAGAGAGAGGAATCATTGATAGATTATAAAGAAACTTGACACTTTTGACACAATTTGCATCAACGCTGAGCCTTCCAGTTGCTTATGTTATCTGCACTATAGTATATTTTGGGCCTTTATATTCTTGTAATGCTTATTGCATTGCATAAAAATGTGATTGCGTAATTTCAGAGAACTTAAAATATTTACGCCTGACGTGTGCCTCAGATAGCCTTATAGGGCTTGCAAACAAGACCCACACTCCTCGAAACAGACATATTTGATGGCCAGACTTGGAGAGACACAGAGAGAGAGAGAGAGAGAGAGAGAGAGAGAGGTCCTGAGGTGCCTGCCCGAATCCACATCATGTTTCCTGTCACATAGGTCAGCCGGCTCTGGAGGATATCATAGTCACCTCTCTCTTTCTCCTTGCCAAGCACAAATTCCTCCACACGGTCACCAGAACGTAGCAGACATTGCTGTAGGGGCAGTGGTATGGATCAGGAGAAAGTCAGTTTGAGGTTCTACTTCTTTACGTTACTGGTTATTCATAACATTTCCACCAATAACAATAATCTATCACCTTGAATGATATTCTGAATTTGAAAGTTAGATGAAAAGAGTTCTCATGATGTTGCACGGGGTTCCTTGATGAGAGGTCATGTTTTCTTAGACTAGCTCACAGTCACAAAAGCCACAATACAGTAAAAGTTTCACACTGATAGTTTTCATTCACACCAATAAACTTGACTTGAGGTTTCTCTGGCTAGTTCTCACAGCGTCAGCCCCACCAACACAAAGAAAGTTTCTCTATTGTGTCAGACCTACAGTAAGCATGCTGCAAGTGAGGTGTCCAGCAACAGTTACCAGAAGACTCTATATGTGCTGGAATAATAGGGAGAAAAAAAAACATGTCCCTCTAACGGTCTCTGCAATTTGTAAAAGCTGCTGTTCAATTATGGGGGCCAGTAATTTGGAGGGGTGTGGGGAGGGGGGGGCATTCTGTCTGAGACACGACATGTCTGCTTTTCCAGGAGATCAGGTCATGGTTTTTGCACTGAGACTGTTTGGCATGTTCCTCTGTCTACGCAACACTTCTTTTTTATTTTATTTCTGTGGTATTTGCCATTGATTTCCTTTGGACAGTTCACTTAGATTTCTTTTTTTCTTTTCATTTTTTTATTTCTTCTTCTTTTTTTGCAGTGGTGATACACAAAGTCTGACAAATGGGGTGATCAGTTATGGCACCACGAATACGCCTTGAAATAACTGACCCATTTTTATTGCCAATCTGAGGAGAGGTCTTGGTAAGTTTAAGATTTACAAATCCTTCCAAATACTCGCCCTTAAGCATTAGGAGCTACAAAATGTCAAAACAAAACAAAACAGTGTGACCCAACTAGTATTTTCCATCAATATTTTCATTTTGGCGGAGGCCCGTTCAGATAAATGGCTCTGCCCATTGTTTTGCTCTGGAGAGGTGGGCGAGACCATCTGGTCAGATCCTTGCAAAGCTGTTTCATGTCACAACAGGTTCACACGCACTGACCCATGTAAATGAGCATGATTCACTGGGAGCTAATTGAGGGCTTTTTTCTCCTTCTAGTTTGGCTTAAGAAAACAGTTGCATGCATTCAAATGTTCTCTTTCATCACTGTGGACCAAAGGCCAAGGAATGCAAGCCCTTATTATATTTTGTTCAATTATACAACCATCTTGTGGGGTTCTCAGAAAATATGCGATTTCATTGTAAGGTTTATGCAGTATGATTTGTTTCTCAGACGCAAACGGCATCTTTTACATTGGGCCTTTGGTTAAATGTCAACTTCTGGATCGTTGTCAACGATGTAATTGAACACGATAAAAAAAAAAGACTAAAATGATTACTGAAAAAGTAAAATTGGGACAAGAGGTTTTTACTACTAAATGCTTCATAAATAAATGCAGTTGTTTGTGCTGTGAAGTACGATACTAGTGTCATACTCTCAATCACCCAGTTGGTGTATTTACTTTAGAGTCCATTAAACAGAGATCATTAACATGTATAACATGTTAAAGTCAAGACCATTCAACCATCCAACATGTGAGAAATACCTCAACTGTTTTTAATGGCCCTCTACCAAATTCCACCCTATTTCTGATCTGTCATCCCCCAGTTTTATGACAGGAACTTCATGGAAGGCAGTGCTTAACTCATGTCTTGACAACTATGGCAAACATGTTCTGGGCAGTGCACCGACTTTAACATACACATGTATTATGGCACATTTGTTTTTTGTTTGTTTTTTTCCACCCTCTATAAACTTTTCAGCTGCTATATTACTTGACTGTGCACTGAAAGACCCTGTGTCGACAGGACGAGTGGAGCTTCCCCGGCCGGACTGTCGAGAAAATCAAAAGTGACGTCTGAAAAAAGGGGCCCTCGCGGTGAAAAGACTTCATATAAACAAATAAGCAGCTGGTCTCGCGGGAGACAGCCGCTGTGCAGTTGAACGGGAGCAGGCAGCTGCTTGCAATTGAGACCAAAAGACTTACAAGGATCAAGAATGCCGAGAGAAACTCAGCAATCTGCAAAACAATACAATATGAACCAACAGACTAGGCCGGCCAGCTGAACTTCACTGCAGGTTTGAGAAAAGTCTAAAGAAAATAAATCCTGAGCGCAGAGATTACTGGATCTGTCGTTGCATTAGGGGGGTAGCTTGGACAACTCAAATCAGGTGAGGATGACCATCCGGTGCTTATTGTGTTAGAACACTGTGTGTGTGAGTAAGCCAGTTTGCTCATGTGTTACTTACACTGAAGACCTCTAGATGGCTCTGTAGCCAACCAAGTAGTCTATCAAGCCTTTGAACACCTGAGTTGAGAGATCTGTTAACAAATCGTACACTGAACATTCACAACACAAAATGTTGACAAAAAGGGACATTTTTAATTTAGTAATTGATATGTAGGCCACATGCAAACTACCAGGATGTCATTCAAACTATTGTACACAAAAAAATTGTGTCCCATGGACATGTGAAACTTTCCCCCGAAACACTGATCGTTTTCATGAAGTCTGCAGCAGCCTCAGCTGAAGTGCAAGTGGGATCTAGAGGCTAGAAGGGCATGTGGAGTGTTAGCTCGCTAATTATGGCCAATTAGCTCTGAATAATTACTCAAAAATGTCCACCGAACAAATAAGTCCCTGGCTGTTTGCGTACAGTGCACGTGTGCCAAGGATAATGATCTCTAAGAGGGCAAGGTTAAAGAGTAATTGTGCCAACATGATAAAGCCACTGTGGGGGATGGGGGTGGGGTGGTTTGGTGTCAAAGTGCTAGCTTCCCAGCACAAGTCAAACATTTTGCAATAATTCCAGGAGCTCCTAAAATCATTCAGGCCTAATCATATAATTGTAGGATATCCCTTCGGAGGAGAAATACATTCTAGTGGCTGCTGGGCCTCCTAATGACCCTTGACCTTTGCGGACCTGTCACCCTGGGATCACCATTTGGGGGGAAACAGATTTGGGAGGCAATCGGATCTGTCCCATTTGTCCATCAGTGCGTTGTTTAACCTGGTGTCAGAGGTGTCCGCCGTGGTCATGGCGGCGTTGATGTTTTAGCCATTTTCTATCGAATTTTTTCTGAGAATGGATAAGCAACTCCATGTGCAACGTTCGACTTTCATACTTCGGTGAAACATAATCCGAAACTTCTCTGATAAAACCATGTTTTATAGCGCAAGACATTCCATACACAAACAAAAATTTGGGAAGGTTGGTCTGCTGTTATGATAATATAGACTATAGAGGATATTCACACAGTAAGTAGGTGGACTATTATCCAACTCCTTTTATGGAGCTAATTCTCATTTTTGAAATACATTACAAAAGACAAACACCACTAGGTTGAAGTTAAGGATCTGGATTAAGGTTGGGATTTATAAACACAGACTATGATTGTGAGCAGTGTGTTGCACTCAGAATGTGATGGAACACATCATGTAAATGCATAATATGAAGCGCTCCAAAAATATACATGGAGAGAGGCATGATGTTGGCACATTTATCACACTCTTATTGCCTGTAGCATTGCTTATCTCTCATATGCAGACATGACCTTACTCCTGCATGACACATAGGTCTGTCTCGGGATTATGGAGGTGGGAACAGGCCCTATGGAGCAGCGTGGAGAGATGCATTGGTGTATTGTGTTACAGCAACTATTTGTCAAATGGGACAGATCTGCTGGCAGCGCACCTATGGGCTGTTAATTGAATTTATCTGTCGAACTTGACAGGGTCGATTTGGCAGCCGGCGGAGACAGATTTATTTTGTGATGTGCCTGGGACTCTTGGAGCCCTTTCCCTCCGGGGAGACACGGTCTTGGAGCGATGGCAATTGCCCATGGCGCTCGACTGACACTGCCGCCACCGTCAACACTTGATATGAAGCAATTACCGACTAACGCCTCTGACGTTTGAATATTTTTTTTGAAATCAATAGCACCTCGTTCAGAGGCCTGCGCCAGCTCTTTGGGGGTATTTATTATTCTTAGAGCTTACTTAAAAGCCCTGAGCATGTCTGTGTGATACAAGCCAGCCCTCGACAGCCTCCTCAGCAGTCAAAGTGTTACGGGGCACCCGTGTGTCTCGGCCATTGAGACCTGTTTAGAGTCATTTAATCGCTCCTGGGTTTGACCCCTTTGCTTCCACAAAGCTTCGCCGGACCAATTTGTTCCCACAGTCTTTTGTTGGGTTTGCCTTCAGAGTGTGGTGACAAGAAGTACACACAACAAACAGGTAAAAAAAAAAAAAATCACACACACATACACAAACCTTGAATGATTATGCCGCCCTTGGCATGTTATCCAGGGGGGGTGGGGGTAGCCCTGTGAGGCATGTGAAAATGTAATGCCGTAATGCCACTCTGGGCTTTTCTGACTGAGGCAGCAGGCCCTGCCACCCACCCGCTGGCGTATCAGATGACCACAGAGTTGCCAAAGCGTGACCCCGCCTGACAGGCTACCAGAAACATATCCACTCACAACAAATTAAGAGCCCGCACGGGGCGACGAGCTCTAACCATTCAGTAAACACTTCAGGCCGCATTTACGTATCGCTGCTGATGTTTTGAGCCGCCCCCTCGGCCACTTTTTCCACTCCGAGGTCGGTGTCTCTGGGAGGTAACTGTAGACAGTTTACAGCAAAAGAGGATACGATCGAGGCTTAGCGGCGGAGCACACAGTGCAGAGGGAAACCCTCACAAGCTTCACTCCCCGCATTCCCAAGACCAGTCTGCATTACGGGTGCTGACGGGAGTCCAGGGTAACTCCAAACCAAGATAAAATGGCTAAATGCGCTCCGTGGCGCAGATGCCAAAAGACCAGTGGGAAGAAGTGCTGCTGTTTTGAATTCGGATGAATTATCTTTTGAGTGATCGGTCTCATCTCCACGGCAAACAATGATGAAACTCTGTGACAGTCGCTTACTGTCATGAAGTCATGAATGTTCTCTTTCTCACCGTTCTTTTTTCCCCCGCCTTAGCGCTTTTGCCATTGTGTAATAAGGATAACAAAATGTTTGGCAAGGAGGGTTTGGCTTGTGTCATTGCATTTGAATGTCCAAACACTGCTCTTGCATACCCTTTTACTTGTCCTCTCCTCCTTTCATTTTCACCAGGATAAATAAGTCTTATCATCCTATTTTTCACATTTGAAATGGTTGTGTTTAAATTGGCTAGGTATCTTGAAGCATGCTGTGGTAGGGTAATATTTTTCACAAAACCATTTATCAGTTTAGCATTCCAAAATGTAGCACAACAGTAGTTATGTATACAGGCCTGGCCAAACCGGAGAGGATAGTTAACTAATTGAAATAATATGGCATCAGTTCACAAAATTGTTCCACTTTGATAACTCTGGGCCAATTATGTTTTTCCAGCTAATTATAATAAAATACCATACGTTGGAAGGGCCCGTTGCAGTGAAAACCAAAACAGTTTAAGGCATAGCTGCACTCGGCAGACATAAATATTTTCTTTTGGTTATTAACAATAGAAATTACGGCTTGGCAGCCAGCGCAGCTGCAATCAACTCTTCTAATTGTCAAACATTTTGTTCGGAAACAGAGTGCATGGCGTACGTTGCCCTGGGAAACACAGGAGTCTCTTCCCGATGCCTGCCATTAGTCAACGCACTCCACACAGAGGCTGTGGGAGACACAGAGAGCCTTTTCTTAGCTCCGCCACCCTTGTCATTATCCCAAACGAACATGAGTTCACAGCATTTTGACTGATTCCTGTAATTTTGAATGGCTTGCCTTTTTTTTTTAATAAAAATATTTGCTTCTGGACTTTACTTCCAGATTTGACTGATGAATCCCAGCGAGTTTGACACTATTTTTATTTCATGACGCTGAGAGAGGATGAGCTAAGTAGGAGTGGAGACTAGACCTCTGAAGCATGCAGTTTTTAAATGTCTGTGTTAGGGTCTTCATGCACTCCAGTGTGTATACCTTGCTTTGACTGTCTGTTTGCATTTTGTATCTTTCTAGGTACAAAGCACTTCAAACCATGTTCTTAGTGACAACTCTGAGACTGTCAGTGGGAATACAGTATTTTTACTCATGAAACATGCAATTGCCCAAGCAAATCCATGAATGGGTAAGGTTCTTTCCTGTTTGTCGTTGCTTATCCTACGTGACATGATGCATAGAATAAAATTGAATCTGTCTTCCTAAAAGTTGTGTAGACCATGGTCATGCATTGAATTTTGCAGCTGTAACATGGCACCCCAAGGGTGCACCTTTTGCACTTGGAACATGATTAATTATGGAAGTGAACAACATGGCCATTCTTCAAGTCACTCTTTGTTTTTGTTCATGTTCCAACCCTCAACACCTCGCTGATCAAAAGTGCAGATCGCAAAATGATGATTGATTTTCATATGTCCTCAGAGTGAAGACTGTGCATGTGTGTGTGTGTGTGTGTGTCTGTGTAAATGTTTTCAATGTAGAGTGAGGGCAAATGGAGTGTGTTGTTGACAGATGTTAATGTCATGACTGGTATTTGGGAAATCGGTATAATGGGCATTTTTTGATGACCGAATTTGAATGTATGTTTCACCAGTTTCATGACCATGAAACATTTTTCTGTTTTCAAAAAGACTCAGTGACTCACTTTGGCTGTAGAATGCCAAGCATTTAAATCATTCCTGTGCTCCCCATACTATCATTTTTATTTCTTCAACATTTTTTTTCTTTTTTGCTTTTGCCTTCATTTATCTTGTCCCATGAAGATGTAGATAGGAAGCAATGGGATCGGGAAAAGGGTTGGAATCGAAAAATTACCTAGATTAGATTAATGTCCGCCAGACCCGAATGTAAACATGCTTACACAAGTTCTCTCCACACCTGCATCATATTCCCACACCTTTTCATAACTCACAAATAACTCTAACAAAATTTTAACATAACCTGACATATTATAGATACAGATATCTATACATGTATAGATATATGTTCAGTGCTTAAGTACATATTATAAACACACACACACACACACACACACATATATGTAGGCCTAGGTATTTAAACAACCATTCAGCAAGAGTCTGGTAGTCCTGCCCTGAGCTGTCCTCATGGGTGTTGATATTTTCATGGC
>JASCQX010000053.1:14190593-14195593 GCA_030264415.1 Sardinella fimbriata
TGTGTGTGTGTGTGTGTGTGTGTGTGTGTGTGTGTGTGTGTGTGTGTGTGTTTGTGTGTGTATGTGTGTGTGCATGTACGTGTGTGTGTGTCTGGGGTGGGGGTTGCTTATACACAGCCCCTGTGCGTGGAGCTGAAAGGTCACCCTCAGCAGCCCCCGCTCTGCTCTGACGGCCGGCTGACACGCTGTGACATGCTGCCGAAGCGCCAGAGGGCTCTGACCTCAGAGTGCCGTCCAGAGACCTGTGCAGCGGCGAGCTCGCCCACTCTGTGGAACGGCATCGGCACAGAGTAGCACACTGCTGCTTAATAATGCCCACCTGCCGAGTGGGGGTTTTTATAGCACAAATGCAGGCGCACTGTACTGAATAATACAGGTCAGAAGTAATGAGCATGATAAACCTCTGCTTCCTGTTGCCCTGTTCTCAAACATTGCCTTCGTTTTATTCAGTTCATGCCCAATAACATACAGTATGTCTGTTTTTGGAGAATTTTTGATCATTGAACAATTTCATGTATTTATAAACAAGGTCAACAGACCTAAGTCGCGTGCAAACATTGCTGTCACTGAAAAAAGCGAAATGGTTTCCAACCGACCAACGGACCAACCGACAGACCGACATAGCGACGTATAGTCGCTGCACGCAACCAAAAAACAAAAAAAACCAGGATTTTAAATATATATTTTTAAAAAATAATTCATTATTTGTTTTGCATTAATGTTATCAGTGAATTTTACTCGTTGTCATACTTATGTTCCTCGGTTATGTTGAGAAGTCCGCTGCCAGTGACTCGAGTAGGTTCAAGGGACAATGTGGTGAGGAGTTTGGTGCCAGTTCAGAGACAAAAGGCTCTGCTGATTAGCTTCACAGATGCCACTTAACGGAACATCTGTGACCTAGAGAAGATGATTCACGAAGTACTGAGCAATGAGACGAAATAAAATCGCCCATAGATGCCAAGGTCATAATCAACTATGTGTTTTATTTTCTCGGGGCTGCGCTGTTTTATTTGGAAATCGCATGTGTTCAGACCTCTGGTTCTGCTGTCTGACACTTTGAGTGGAAGGGGGATTCTTTGGAAATCGGAAATCACTCGAGTGTGATCTGCACTTTTTTTTTTTTTTTTTTTTTGAAGTGGAGCCTCATTAAAACCCTTGAAAAGTTGTTGACCAGAAAATATTGGCCTGCGACGGAGAACATTCCTAGACCATGAGCGATGTGGCATTTCACGAGCAAAAACACTCGCAGCTCAAAACGTCCCAGTCAATCAAAAGTGACGCGTTGTACGACTGGAGCTTATGGAGATACGTCTCTTTTATTCCCATTACGTCCAAGTGATGAGAGTCACAGGCGGCTCCACAGACCTCTCTAGGCCTCAACAGCCATTAGATGCCCTATGGTTCTCAGCCTGTGGACGCCGGCATCCTCTGAGATCCAGCACCCTGTTATCACCTAGACAAGATGGGGGGGATGAGGGGGTTGGTTGCCGTCATGGATGGATGGAGTCAGAAGTGGGATCCTGAAGTTGATGGCCAGGGACCTTGACGTCGGCATTTAACAAAGTGGGCCCCCTTCTCTCTTGGCCGCGTGCATTAAGATCTGACAGCGCTGGATGCCGGGCATGTTTGCCTACTGCCTGCCCTGATAAACTCATCCATGTCAAAGGCAAAAATGTCAGTCCCTTCAAAGCCCACCTTTACGTGCTCCCTTGTAATTTTTAATTGACATTTACGTCTGACATTTTGGATGCGCTCTCCCATTGTTAGGCCAACGTCTCGAACTGAGCGGTCGGAGCTACCCACACACTAGCGGAGATGGAGGGGGAGGAGGTGAAGGGAAGCATTCCATAACCCAAGCGACTAAGACAGAGAGTGATGGCAAGCAAGGAAAAAAACTGAAAGAGAAAGAAATAGAAAGATTGGCTTACATCACCACTACCTCTGCGTTTCGTGCGCTCGATTGTTTCCTGAGCTGGCTGTGGACTTTAGTTTTTCGACGTGGATTCATTCTTCTTCCTCTTTCTAAAAAATGGCTGCTGTACGCTCAGGGTTCTCCAGTATTTGACCTTGTGCTGCCGCGGCCCCCGGTTTTAATCACCCAGCACCACTGACTGACGTTTGCCATGATTTGCTTATTTTTCAACCGCTTTTTCTTTCAACGAAGCACTTTAAACAAGTGCTAGCGCTTGTAACCGCCGTTAATTGTTCTTTGTTTGCCCTCCAGCAGCAAACGGTGAGGAATGGCGGTGTATTTTTCTCAAAATGACACAACTAATTTTCCCTCCAAAGCCCCTCACCAACAACATTTATCATCCGAACAATAGTCTTGCCAAAACACTAACCTCATAATAAACTCTCTTCAGTGGAGTGAGGGGTAATGACGCTTCGCCTATGAAGGCTACAAAAAAAAAGACGAGAGACAGAGAATGGGAGAGAAAAAAAAAAGGATGTTCAGGCCCAGTGCCTGGATGTGTTGGCGACGAAGCCAACGGTTAGGTCCTCCCATCAATCTTGGCTGGTGGCTCTTGGGTGCCAGGGTGCATAGTGACGGATGTACCGATAATTGAGTTATCCATCTCCCCTCCCAACATCAGAGTTGCGTAAAAATTATTCACCTGATTCTGAATATTAAGCACATAATAAGCCTTGCATGTGTTTTGGGAGGAAGCGAAGAAGGTTAAACACCGGATGGAATGAGAAACGACTCCAGAGGAAAGGAACCACACACAAGCACACACCCAGTCCAACCCCAACCAACCATAGACACACACACACACACAAATGCTTGCAAGTGTATTTAACCGAGAGTGAACGTGACTGTCTGTAAAAAGATTGAAGGAAATGGAGTGGGTCTTGGTGTCTGAGTGTTGAAATGATTATTTCCACATCCTTCTCTGATGGTTTTGTTGTTTATTGGGAGGTTAAGTGTGTAGTCTGAGAGGAGGACTTGGCTTTAAAACTGATGTAGTCAGAAATGTTGATTGCCCTTACATGAGCGATGGAGAACTGTGGAGCTGGCCAGCTCTTCCTCTCCCTCTCTCTTTCTCTCTCTCTCTCTCTCTGTGGGTCTAGTGCGTGAGAGTTTGGTGTCCCCAGACGGCCAGGCGTTCCTGGAAAGCTGGATCGTGGTCAGAGAGGAAAGCGGAGGACTGCTGAGACGCAGCTCTGTGTCCCAGACCCTCCGTCCACCTCAACTCCAACTGCTCTGCCCAAAAGAACAGCAACATGAGCATCTTTCCACCTTTAAGGTGAAGGCGATGCATCTTGCTGCCATATAATCATCTGGGAAGAAATCCCCTTTAACTAGGCATAAATATTTACCAGCACAGTGATTGCCCAGAGTTCAAGGCTCAGTCCTGTTCTCCAGCGTTCACTACTGTGACATTTTGTTTAAACTCCAAATTTTTTTGACATGGGCGGTCTCTTTTTTTTTTTTCCTCCTTTGAAACAAACTAATCCACCTCAATGGCGTGTTGTATTATTCAGTGAATGAAGGTCATTGCAAGAGCCAGAATAGATCCATGTTGTCCTCCTGTCAGATGGTGTAAGGGCTGTGTGGAAAATGAGCATTTCTCCCTGCTTCCTTCAGCCCAAAGTTAATCAGCTGTACAATTCGTAAACCACAAATGTGTCAGAGTTGAAAATGTTAGCGTTTCTAATAGAGGCTTTGAAAAGGTTACATCTGATAAAAAGCTGTCAAAGGTTGACAAAGATGATTTACGACAGCATAATAGGACTACACGGCTAATTTGTCCCCCCCTATGAAAGGGGTCTGTACATTTTGGAGGCTGTGATAGACTGGCTGGACTTTGCTAGAAATAGTTGATGTTATCGCTCACCTCCATAAATTGTTTATATTTTAGTGGATTTCTTTTGTTTTCATATGGTGTTTGCTTTAAAGTTACACTGAATATGGACTTTAGACTAGCCTTTGCAAGTGGTTTTGTTGACATTTTCTGAGATGCAGCAAAATGCGCTGAGCCCATTTTAAGCTTCAATGGACTGCATTGTATCTAACATCATATTGATGGTATGTTATTGATTGACTAAAAGATAGGCTTTTAATGAAAACAGCCAAGTCTTCTCATTTCTCAGGGTCGTGTTTTTCTGTCACAAAATGAACTTTGAAAATAGGCATCTACTGTTCTACATTCATAAAGGGTGTTGTTTCATCAGGAATTCGTTGACATAACCTCAATCAGACATCTGACGAGCCCTCGGAACTTTCCAATTAATTTGGCTCCTGGTGTCAGTGCTTTTTCTCGATGAGAAAAATGCTGTGATGATAATTCTGTTATAGTTTTAGGCTGGTCAATCAGATAGCCCCGACACTGAATTATAATTTTTTGATACAAGATATTGCATAATGTATTCTGTTTTAATGGATGTGTCCATCACGCCCGGGCTCATCTTCACCCAGTGAGGCCAGACGCGTCTAATTAATAAATACGCTGGTAATGACTTTTCTTCCTTTGTGGACAAGCTTTATTGAGTTTTTTCAGGCAGTGTTTTTTTCACACTCAAGCGAGAGAGGTGTGTGTGTGTATATGTGTGTGTGTGTGTGTGTGTGTGTGCCTGCGTACGTGTGTGTGTGTGTGTGTGTGTGTTTGGCTATCCATGTGCGTGCCTTTGTGTTTGAGAATGTGTGCGCCCATTTGTCTCTTTGTCTTTGTCAGTGTCTAGAGACATAAGTTTTACTGGATTCCGTAGCCCTTGGCTTTCACACCAAAGCAAGGTGTAGTTCATCATTCGTGCGCGTGTCTTTGTGTCTGCCGCTATGGCTGTCAGTCTGTGCCTTTGTGTGTGAACGTGAGTGAGCGCGAGGGTGGCGAGAGGGAAGGGAGATTCATTTGGAGGCTATAGCAGGATGTGGGCCATCAGGCAGACCTGGACCGATGGAGCGTGTCACCTGGAAGAGAGAGCCCAGGGCGGTGTCTCTGATGATCCGATGAGGCCGGACATTAGAGGGCTAACCTGAGGGACTGTCCCCGTGCCAGTGG
>JASCQX010000053.1:14198093-14205177 GCA_030264415.1 Sardinella fimbriata
TTTCACCATCAGAAGGCATAAACTATGAGGCTGTATACCTCAACCCCCTACATTTCTATCTCCATGACACACTGTGTGTGGCTTGTGTGGAATGCCTGGGGAGCTGGAGGGTGAATGTGTACCTGACACACTTCTGTCCATCGAGATTGAAAAAAAAAAAAAAGGAGTCAAACTTTGCAAGTGACGCAGACATACAGTAGACAAGCGAGAAGAATGTATGGGGCGACAATATTATATCTTTCTAACGAACGTCTAAAAGAAGCTGGGGGAACCGAAATAGAAGTCCTTCGAGTTCCTCTCATTTCCTCCCCTCAGCCACTCTTAACACTGAACAGATAGCACCCTCCAGTCCCCTCAACTCTGCCTCAGCTTTCCCATTATGAAGTGTCTCCTCTCATCCTCTTCCCGCCGTGCTTTAATGGCACTGCCAGATGAGAACTCCACTCGGCTGCTTTCCTCGCCCAGAGAGGACCGGGAGATGGAGGACTCCCGACGAGTCTTTTGCAGGCCGCAAAGAAAAAAAAAAAAAAAAAAAAAACTGCAGAGATCCCTCTTTGGAGACTTGAGACCGCGAAAGGGCACTGGACCATGGGTCGGAGGCATTTGTGAATGACAGGCGAACTGGGCTCCCCCCCATCTCGAACAGGCCAAATTAATCCGAAACAATCACGGCTTTTGTTCTGCAAGCGATTCGGTTGCAGTCCTGACAGTTGGCTTGAAAGAAGCGTGGTAGCCAGAAAGCATCTCTGCCACTGTCTATGCTGTCTGCTTTGAAGATAAAAAAAATGCAAGACCACAGCTTTGAATTTGTTCCATTAAGACTATAGTACAGCTCCACTGTATTTGGATGGCAAGGATTTGTTGCGTATAGAATTCTTCATCTCAACAGAGTTCAGCTGGTGTTTTCTATAAGTTTGCTCATCTTAGTTGCACTCTTATTTTCAGATAAGAATCAACACCAGCACAATTTTTGTCTTCCAAAAAGATGAGACACCAACACATATAGTGATGGGTGCGGCTGTCGGTTTTGTGGCTGTTGGAAGTGAATGGCTCACATG
Organism: Sardinella fimbriata; assembly: GCA_030264415.1. Lineage (NCBI taxonomy): Eukaryota > Metazoa > Chordata > Actinopteri > Clupeiformes > Clupeidae > Sardinella > Sardinella fimbriata. Next base: position 14,199,152 of record JASCQX010000053.1, read on the forward strand.
TGTCATATGAGTATAAATAACCCCGATTTTGAATCTCTGTCCTCTGTGCAACCTTGTCTTTTCACTGCTTGACACCCAAATGTTAGTCTCTATTTCTCTGTCCTCTATTTTTCTTTTTTGTCTGTTTCTCTCTCTCTCTCTCTCTCTCTCTCTCTCTCTCTCTCTCTCTCTCCCTCTCTCTCTCTCTCCCCCCCTCTTGGCCACCATCAATTACCCGGTTTGACCATCATGTCATGAAAACTGAGGACCAGATGTTGGCTAGCCAAGCAGACCTCATCAGGAGGTTGCCCTGGAATGGTTTTGCTTCGTGGCATCTGTAAAGGCCCTTGTCTGCCTGTTTTTTCTTTCTTTTTTTTTCTTTTAGTGTTGACCTCTTTGAGCTAAGACCTAGTGTGATGGGCCGACCGACCAGCCAATTTTTTTTCCTCTTTAACCTAGAGGGGGGCCCTTGAAGAGCGTGATCTGAGGGAGGTTTAAACCAAACACCGCTGTAGCCCAAGGTCCCCGTTGTATAAATTACAATTAGCAATGTGCTTACTTGGCTCAACAAAATAAATAGCTAAACAAAAGCTTTGAGCAGTAAACTCCACACAGTTGGTATTTCTATTTTCTGCCACATGACAGGAAAAATACAAATTGTTCTTTTTATGTGGTTGCTTTTTTTTAAGTGACAAAAGATGTGTTTACATTTATGCTAACACATTTAATCAACAGAAATCTACACAGCTCCACCATGTTTTTTTATGTTTGCATTTTTTTATTGCATTGCATTTATTGATGGTGAACAGTTCTGAGTTTTTCAATAACTTGTCAATGATTTGACCATCAACCAGGATCCATGTAAAGGGCGCTAGTAATGCACACAAGTAATGGATAATCAATATGAGCTTGAAAATGGTCAGGAGTCTTGGCTGCTCTTATATGTGACGTTTGTCAAGGGTTTCCCTGTCACACATAGAGTAGGCCCGGGTCATAGCAAGTAGACGTACTGTAGGTTTATACAGATCTGCTTATATCCATTATGGAAACCTATTTACTGTGTCATCTGAGAAATACACTTTTTTTTTATCTGGGCATTGACTTGAGACATTAAGCAGCATAATCTCTGATTCTCATATACATGCTTTTGCCTCTCATCGCGGCTTTGAGTTTTGAGTTTCATGTTCTTCGTTGCCTTCTTGATTGCCCTGATAGCTGAAACATTACTGGTCTCTAGGCTGTGTGCTAGGGAAGGAAGAGAGAGAGGGAAGGAGGGGTGTGTGTGTGGGGGGGGGGGGAGTCTGGCGTAATCAGAGACATATGAGGGCTTTCTGCATCTCTAACCCTGACCTTTGATTTCGTTCATCAATTCTGACTAATGTACGATATCTCTCAGGTCATCTGATTCTTCCCCTGTGCTCGTCTGCACACGGGCGGTATATAAATAATTAGTTTAAGGCTCTCTGGGCCTAATCTGAAAGGCTTTCTGATGAATGCCGCTCTGGCTGGAACATAGCGAGACTGCCAGGATGGGCTCAGAAGTGCCCTTTGTTCTGTCTCCACGTCATAAACACGGGGCCCTCGACTTGCCAGCCTTTTTTTTTTTTTTTTTGTCTCGTACTGTAAAGAGGAAGGGGTTAAAAGCACGGGAGCATTCCTGTTCTGCATGCCGTCAAAACGCGACGTTTTTCATCACCAGCAGGGAGGTCGAGAGTGAGCGATACCTCCTCCCGACCCCTTGCCATATCCTCCCGTCCTCACCAAAGCAAGATAGCGGGACAAGTCTTTTTTTTTTTTTCTTTTTTTTTTTTTTTTCAAAACAAGTGAAACAAAAACTCAACCAGAGTGAGTGCTCTGCCCTGTGCTTTGAGTGATGGGGCCGAAGACATCAGGGTAATTCATCCGTCTGTTTGAAGAATATCTTTATCACTTGCTTAGCCGTCACCAAGTGCGCTGCTCTCCCGTCGCCACATTCAGACCTCTCCGACCCCGTCTCTGTCATGTTTTGTATTTCAAGTGGCCGCTGGTCTTTTAGATATTTTTATGAGCCAGCATGTCAGTCAGACAATAAGAAAGTGGAGCTGTTTGGTGAAAGCCGCCTGATAGAATATGCCACTTCAGTTTGACCGCAGCTGCAGCTGGCTTATCCTAGTGCACTGTCCAGGATGACGGATCGCATTCCCATCCTGCGCCACGGCTAACGAATGTGAAAACTATTAACCTCAGACCCAGTTTTTCCCTCTTTGTCCTATTTGGGTCCAGGCAGCTTCGCTACACCCTGCCATATTGTGGTGCTCGTGTCAGGGCAGGCAGTTTGTATTTCAGAGTCTGAAAGATTAACCAACGCTTTCCAACAGAACAAGCCAGACCCTTCCATTTCAAATGCGAAACAGCAACGAAAATGATCCCTGAAAAGTATGACATTCGCTGGCTCGGTACTGCTGTTCGGTTGAGACCCGCTCGCTTGCTTTAAATCACATGTGAAGGTAGGTCTCTTGATTACTGTGTGCAACGTAGAGGGCTGTCTACTACACCTCCCTTAATTTGGCAATGAGGGGGTTTAGCAGCCTGTGGAACTCAATCCCTGGAGCTGCTGACAGTCCACAGCCCCCTGAGTACCCACTAAGGAGTGGGCCGCGGTCAGAGAAAAGACTACCGCCTCTGTTTTGAGTAATCGTTGTGGTTTGAATTAGAAAGGGGATAAATTCTTTGAATAATGATTGCAAAACATTTTGCTGGAGCTCCATAAGGGGGAAATCGAACACGCTGGCTTAAAACCTTAACCCGTTTCTTTTCTCAGGACGCGCGCTTTCTTTTTTTGTTTTGTTTGCGTATTATATCACTGAGTTCATGGGAAACTTTTGCTGGAGGTTACCTGCGCCGCTCAGAGTCTGGAAAAAAAAATGGTCATGGCCACGAGAATGTTTTTGCAGTATGCTGAAATATTACCAACCTTGTCAAATGTCATCTCGAATGAGAAAGCAAACATATTTTAATCAGTGCTCTAAAAGCTGGACTTTTTAAACCGTTGACTCTGCCAGAAGGGGTCACGTAATTGCCACGTTTGATGTCATGTTTGGTCTTGCTTTCCGTTTTGATGCCACCGCATGGAAAGTCAGGCCCCTAAAGAATAGGGGGAGAGTGAGAGAGACAGAGAGAGAGAGCAAGGATCATGGACAGAGAGGAGGACTAAATGAAAAACTACTGGAAGGTCTTAACATGTTAAATGCTGTAATCTTCCAAAGTGCTCGGTCCCCTTTTCCTGTCGGCCCTCGTCTCAACTTCAACCTCCAACCCTGGCCCGTATGTATCATTGCTGATGAACCGGGCCCAATCTGCTCTGACACGGCGCTCCCAGAAAGCCCCAAGGTGCTCACTCTCTCCAGTCCCATCACCACGTGACCCACACTGTTCGGAACATCCGTGGAGGCCTCCGAAGAGCCCAAGCCATAAACACAAGCTCCTATCACTCTGGCCTTCTCATAATGACTGTTTTAACAGCACTAGAGGAGGAGAGAATATACATTGTAAATTGTGTTTGACAGCGTGGTTTTAGTGGTTTTGTTGTAGCTTGTCTATGCTTATTACTCAGACTTCCTCTTGCTGCAGATAAGACCTCGGCTTGGCGCGCACATTCCAAGGTGCACGTCGCAGGAGCGGGCGTGCTTCTTATCGCACAGATTGATTTAGGGCAAACCCCCTGTGACAGAGGTCATTGTGTTCTTAAGTTATCCATCATCCACTCTTTTTGATTCCTGTCTCCAGCGTGTCTACATACAGGCAGGGAGCCCAAGGGTGGGGCTTGCCGAGGCGAGGGGGTGGAGGGGTGATTGGTGGGGGGGGTTCTGGCGGACTGAAGGATGTGGTGTCAGTTGTGGCAGAGCGGGAACCCCTCTCCACTGTTACTGCCCAATAACATGACATTTATTGATATGAAATAATGCGTGTCCGCCCGTGGAATATTTGTATGCAGGATTCATATGACACCGTATATTACCTGACCATTTCTTCGGAAAGGTTTGTTTAGTTGGATTAGCTCAAGGCTGGAAAAAGCCCTTATCAGAACAAATAGTGGGTACTTAAGATAGAAGTCGCTTGTACGTTAAAATGCCACTAATAAATGACAGACTGCCTGTCTGTCGAGGCCTTGCGTCTCAGGCCGAAAAGGGCAGCTGTACTTTTCTTTTTTATTTTTGTACAGTAATGAAAATTTCTCATCTGTCATTTTAAATGTCAGAATTAATTTTATTTCCCATGTGAATCACGGTGCAAATATTTCTGGGGCTTTCTGACTCTCTGGAAATACTAAGTGATGTTAATATTCAATCCCTGAGAAGTACTCATGCCATATTTCAACATGTCAGTGTTTTATTCTTTTTTTTCTCTCTTCCTTTTCTTTTTTCTCTTTGAGATGCAAGTAGTATTATTTCAGTAGTCTAAAGATGAGTGCAGTTTTGCGGCAAGACTATCTCCCAGACTTAAATGTCATGTTTTTTCTGGCGTGAAAATGACGACATCTCACTTTCAAATATGCCATGATTCATAACAATGTTTGTCTTTTAGCGGTTATTTATGACCGACCGTTTCCACTTCTCCTGGAGCAGTTTTAAAGTCATTGGAGAAGGAGGCATTTTTTCCACCGCTTTTGCGGAGCATCAGAATGGCTTCGGGATGAGAATGGAACAGCGTAGCCTCAAAAGAGTCCCAACTGCTTGCAAAAAAAAAAAACGGCACCGCACTGTATATATACGGATAAGGCCGTAGTTGTGCCACGGTTTAGCAAAAAAAAAAACAAGCTCCTTGCATTGAGTGTCGTGTGCTTAGGCACTCCTTGCTTGCAGGCTTTGGTGAAGGGATGGCTTAAGTAATTACACCTCTGTCCGTAATCAAAACCGTGTCAGGTGGCTCGAGACCCTGCAGATTTAGTACGGTGGATTTTGGCTAAATGCGAGGGCCGCTTAAAACACTTTTATGGTTCTCTCCTCGCATTATATGTGCTTCTTTCCCTCTCCGAAGCCCCCCCTCGAAAATGTGTCACATCCCATTACACAAATTTGGATATGCTAAATTACCGAGGAGGGTGCTTAGGCAGAATGCGTTAGTCCCTTTCCTCCCCTTCCCGTCCTCCCCTACCCCCCACTTCCATCCCTCCACACCCCAACACCTCACTCTCCCCTCTATTTATTTCCCTTCCTGTTTGCCCAATGCAGGGGGAAATGTAGGTCTTTAACTCTTCGAAGTTGTCTTGAATACCCACTACCCCCCGCCCCTTACACTCACCCATACCCCCCCCCCCCCAACCCAGTGCACGCACACACTTTCGAAAAAGATGATGTGTTTTTGCAATTCAAATATTTGCTCGCTCTCCCTTTTCCAACGCAAAGCGGCTTTGAAGCCGGGGGAAGTTCTATCATCACCAATGACAGTGTGAGTGTGCGGCGTGACAGCGAGTCGGGCAGCCCCTCCGCACCCTCTCCCCTTTCTCCCCGGCTGCATACTTAAACAGAGTGCGAGTGGAGAAATCAAAAATGCATGCAAATGATGGCATGTTCTCCATGCTCATATTTATATGTTTATTTGCAAATATATGGAAAAAATTCTCAACTTTCACCCATTCAGGTAAGGCCTTGTGCCACAGAAATTGTGTGGAGCAGTAATGATTTGGTTTAAAGCATGCCCCGTGATCCAGCAAAAGGATGAAGCCTGCGAGGCGAGGGCCCTAGGTCCTTGCGAGATGAAAGGGAGGGTTAATGTGGATTTGGCCTTAAGTAGCACAGGAGACACTCCAGACCCCACAAGTCTTTTCATTAGGAAGCTCAAGCCCTCTCGGTCCATTTCAACGTGAAATGATCCCACTTTAGCTTGCAAGTCCTCCCCTTCAGACAACAGACCTGCTCTGCACTTTGCTCTGTGCAAAATTCTGAAGCTGTTTCCTAAACACACATCAAACAAATTGGTACATACATGCCCACACACACACACACACACACACACACACACACACACACACTTTCTTCCATAGACACTTGGAGCACTTGTGGTCAGGA
>JASCQX010000053.1:14325399-14343254 GCA_030264415.1 Sardinella fimbriata
TGTGTGTGTGTGTGTGTGTGTGTGTGTGTGTGTGTGTGTGTGTGTGTGTGTGTGTACGCGTGTGCGCGCACTTAATTTCAGTTTTTGCATATCAATAATCTGCCCACATGCCCACTGTTATAAGACAGGGAACAGTAGCCGACTGGCTAGGTCTCTTCTAACAAGCACCAGAGCGTACTTACGAGGATCTTACACTATGGTAGCACTGACCACACCAATTAGCTGTTGTAAAATGTCATTGCTGCCGTAGGAGACATATAAATCGCTCCAAACTAAAATACCTAATGAAGTGGTCAGTGCAAACGACTTTCAGATAAATGACCTGTCGCGCATGGACAAAGTTTCTTTACGTTCACTCCTGATTTTCTGCACGGATATATTTAATTTTCTAATTATCAAAATTGTATGTCTTACAAGTGACCGGATGACAATGGCGCGGTCTAAACATTGCGAGGGAGCTGGAAATTGGCTTGAACATCAACCATCTGCCACGAAACTAAACAGGCTAGTTTATCTAATCTCTTCGGTATAAACAACAGCATGCCTCATTTCTACACTTGTTCTGAGTGAGATCCACAGTTTGCGGGCTTTAAACTGCCTTCGCACCCTACTATCCATGTTAATTCTAGTTTTGTTCACCTTGCAGTATTTACGCAGCCATGCATGCACTGCGGACATTCAAAGGCAGCCCGTCACTATTATATCTAGACCCAACAGATGCAGTCCGTTGACTTTGCATAACACTTAAATCTGCTTTAATTCCTAATAGGCTTGAGCTTGGGCTGCTGATACATAACCAGTCATTCTGTCGAGATTCACTCAATAGGCCTATTTTTGCGCTCACTCTTTCAAATTACTAATACTCTATAACCAATATAGGATAAAATAAAAACTTTAATTTTCAACAGGACATTAAACTCAACTGTGCTACATTTATATTGTCCTGGAAAAAAAACACTCGTTTAAACCACTGGATCGATTTCAAAATGTAAAGGCGTACTTCAACAACATATTATTGAATTCAGTTCATATTGTAACCGTAAAATGGTCGCAAGGAGCAGAAGTACTATAGAGAGCAAACCACAAGCCGATCAATAAGAAACAATTAAACACATTAACCAACAGCGCGTAACGTCACTACTCTGTCATAAGACGTAAAAGACGCTCTGATGCCACATTATGAACTTGACACTGAGGGCACCCCGGCAGCTTCGGCTGCATGGCTTAATACTTTCTCTGCGCTTATGAAGCAAAATCCCACAGCTATGGTTAGAGGTTTGCACACTGTATTATCTCCCTATGGCTTTTACAATTGTGCTTTAAGTACAATGTTCTCTCTAGAAACAACACATAGCCTACGACTGAGATAGGCACACGAACGCAAGCTCATCAGTGTTCAAGAATGCTGGCCTACACTGCCTACGCTGTAAGTGAGGGGCGACCATTCCAGCCGAAGAGAGACACGAGAGATAAACACATACAACAAATTCTCAGACTGCGCGAAAAGAGAGGCGGATGGGCCTTTAACCTCACAACCAACACAATACAAAATTATATAAAATCTAACCAAAGTCATTATTGTGGACAGTTTGCATATAACATCTATTGAAAGTTATGGATGACTTCTCACGTGAGATCTTGCACTTTAGTCCCGAATATTAAATACAACATTGACTGTTTTGTGACAATTTTTCAAAGCATTACTACACGCAAGCGCGCACAAACGCAAACGCGCGTACGCGCCCAAACACACACACACACACACACACACACACACACACAGTCAACAGGCTCAGAAGCGGCGCCACACGCGCCACAGTGACACATCACTGCAAGACAATAGTCTGTTATGAAACCAATTAAACCCGCGTTACTTACGTGATCTGCTAAGTTGGTTGAAGATCCCGAAAGCTCTTCGTGGTCCGATTTTGAGCTGCCATCCCGTTCGTCAATAACTAGATCTATTGGCATTTTCCCTTTCAAACAACTGATGTACCGATGGCAAAAATTGTCGCAGAGCTCGTGAACCTAAAGGCAAAAGAATATCTTTTTCAGGATAAGGGGAACTCCACAGGCAGTCCAAGAATAACCACAATTAAGGGGCATTATCTGGCGCGACAAGGAAACAATAGTGAAATTGTTGCAGGCATATTATTCTCAGGAGACTAGAGCAACAAGTTGAATGCACAGAAAACAAACATGGTGCACAAACTGATAAAATACCTGGGAAATATTTTACACCTTCTGAACCTGGATTAGCACAATATCACTTCCATCATATTTAATAAATTAGCTATAGTTTTATAAATGTCCCATTGTGCGAAACTGCTCCTCGAGTCCTTCATTCAAATGATACATTGAAAATTACGGTCCTAAAATTTAAACGTATACAGTGTAAAATATTTCCTGGGGCACATTATTTTATACAGTCACTGTCAAGCATTCACTGTTCATCTGTCTTACTGCGCCATGCCATACAATGGTGGGCCATAGTGCCATGCTTTCTCTTCGGCTCAAGACTAGCTGCAGTAAAGATATTTAGAGGTCCATGTACCTTTTCTAACTCCAAAAGATGAAACCGCAAAACTTGTATGGCTTGTATCATCTGGAAAAAAGAACATAACATATTTAAAACAGTGTCCGGTGACAGCTGTTTTCTCATTGCACCAATAGCAATATTTACTAACTTTGAAGAATTTCCATGTTACACTTTCTTAAATCGCCCCTACATATTTCAAATGGACACTGCATAGGTGGGTCATCTAAAAATGTAACAAATATTTTGGCAGAGACATGAAACATGACAACATCTGTAGACATTCTGATTTATTATATTAGCAAATTTAATTGCACGGGTTTAACTGCAAATGCACATCCATGCAGATGCGATAGCGGATTCACCCCTACACGGAGCCACCGCGTTAACATGCCCCTAATCAGTGCTTTCCCTCACGGCCTCCTATGGTAGCCTAATGCTCTGCCACTCGAGACCCCTCCGAGCTTCCCCTTGTTCACTTCAAAGGAACCTGTCGAACATCTGTGTTGTGCTTTTGCATCAAATCCTCCTATATTTACTTTGCAATGTCAAGAACAGGGGTACAGGTTGGAGACAAAACTACCATAACAGTTAGTGGTAAATGCAGCACATGTGGAAGAAATACGGAAGTCTACTTAAATCACGCTTACCAAATTGTCCAACTCTGGATTTGAAGAGAATAGAGGTTTTTCTGCACGGACCTAAAATATTACCAGAAGCGGAGGTTAATTTGACCACGTGACATAACTATATTACACAATACACCTAGGCCACAGCACTATAAAACTACATAAAAACAACCAAAGCTATTTAAGCAAATAGTTAAATATCCAAAAATAAAGTTGTGAAAGGTCTCTATGTGCTACCCTTAACCTCTCAGCAAAATAACGCACGTGCCTATGACAACAGGCTACTTCACGTGTCGCTGGACTAAATATAATATATATTTTTTTTGCTATATAAAACTAGGAGAAACTTATTCACAGAATAAATACATTTCAGTCCACAGTTGTTCTCAGAACTATCATCAAATGCTTGCTGAAATATACAAAACACAAATGGCAGGCGGATGATTGCAAAAGTGACCTGTTTGGCAAAGACTGCGATGTCCTCGTTGAAGGAGTCGGAGGAGCAGACATCGCCGCCTGCTACCCCGGGCTCCCTGGGAGTGCACGTCGCCAGCTCACACTTCTCAAAAACCAAGGCAAGGAGGGGGAATAAAGGGTGACTGCAAGAAGGGAACATAAACTAAGCGAAACACAGCCGACTGCTTAGTTTAAAGTGACATACAATAAACTAAAATATGTTTTTTAAAAAGTTTTAGAACATACAGCGACGCCATTATTTTCGCTATTACGGCCGGCCATGGCTTCCCCTATTTGCTTAGGCTACAACTTGACGTGTAAAGCCAAAATCTTTTTAGGTTGTTCTCATAACAGCGTCATGCCTGCATTTTGCTTTACATCTATAATAATAATAGTCATTCTTGAAAACAACCACAATTATTTATTTTGTTCGTAAAGTTATGCAGTCATATTGTTTCAGTATTAAATTTGGTTAACTTCCATTTCATTGTCAATCCGCACAGTTATTGTAATAATTGTAGCTCACGACTTTATAAAGTGTGTGAAAATAGGCCTAAATAACGCGCACTTCAAATATGTGTAAGAAGTCCAACAAAATTTGGCTGCTAATATGTTCTGTTACATTGATATTGTTAATAGACATGACAAGGTCAAGCTATATTATTTTATATATCGACAGGCTACTAAAATATAGACTGTATAACACTACATTAACAACTGTAAGCGTAAACTAGGCTACTTATATTTTCAAAAATGAGTTGACTGTGGTTTTAACCCACCGCAGATTTAGTTTAAAATGTTAAGCATGAAATATATATTTTTTGCACCTACATGACAGCTCCACTTTTAACACCCCATGTTTTCGAAAGCAGTATGACAAAAGTAGAAAATAAACACAATTATTACTTACCCATAAATTAGATCTTTGTCCCTCTTTAAAACATCGTTGACAGCTGAGCCCATGCTGGTGGGCATTACATTGGGATGGGGTGCATGTGCACCGTAGTGCTGGCTGGCGTGAAGCGGAGGTCCATGATTCAAGTGGTGGACCTGGGGTAGCGGTCGAGGAGCATGCGGATCGTACATAGATGCCGGAACTCCAACTCCGTCCATTGTCCCATAATGGGCCAGTTCATCGTACTAAAGTGAAACAAAATCATATCAGAGGATACAAGGAAACTTTTGCATCACAGAGGTGTATAGGAGTGGTGACAACGAGACAAGTGATTCCTTCAAAAATGAAAGGAAATGAAAAGGGAAAACCATAACAAACCAAAACACAGTGTGTAGCTACACGAGGTTAAAAAGTATTAGGCTATTATTCCTACAAGCAGTGCGTCGAAGGAAATGACTGCACTGGTAATTTTACTTTTAAGTGTAAAGGGATAGTTTTGAAATTACCAAAAACATTCTAAACTTCTGTATCCCCGAGGCTGAGTTACTTTCGTGCTACTTAGAGTCCCTTTAAAACAGCTCCACGAATGCCGCGGAGATCACCGGTATGGCAGGGGCTGTCACGCCGCTGGTCGAGTTGAGATACAGCAAAAATGTCAAATAAAATGCCTCTGATTGTGGTAGTTTGTAAATGAACCGCCACCGACATGCGGATAGCGATAGACGAGGCCCTCCGATAGTGGATTTGTATAGGTAAGTGTTGGAGATTTAAAACCTACCCTTTGCGCCATCAGGCTGCGCTCCAATAAACTCCTGGATGTGTCGTATATTTAATATCCCAGTCTGGTAAGAATGTGATTTAGTGGTAAGATTCCTTTTTCAACCAGTTTGGTGAATTCTCCTATTCTCCAATGTGGTTCAGAACAAGCAGAGGCATCAGGAGTTTGCAATTTTTCTTGTTTTCCTCTTTGCCCCCAAAAAAGAAAAAAAAATGTCAACCACCAAACTGAAGGTTACAATCGGCCCATCAACAACCTGCATGTAACTAAACTGTCGTGTCTCATGGCTTTTTGCCACTCCAGCTGTCAATCAAAGCCAGAGGTTGTCAAGGTAATGAATGAATGATGGTTGGTGATGATGTTCAAGAGAGGATGAATCTTTTTAGCCCGTTTTCATCCAACAACTCTGCGTCTCCTTTATGCCTCCGGATCGCTATCTTGTTTTATCATTACTGTAAAAAAAGAAAAAAGTAAAAGAAATTAAGAGATTGCAATTCAGATCGTTCCTTTTCCCGGTAGGTATTTCGTCTATCTCGCAGTCTGAGATGAGTGAGTGTCAGCGAGTGTTGGCAGGTTGGCTGCTAGCTTGCTTATAGAACAGAGTCAGTTCGCTGCGCTGATCGGCGGGAGAATGAAATGACGGAACCCGGAAGTAGAGGTGGCCATAGCCAGTCCTACGGCAGCAACAGAAAGAGAGGAGAGACCAAAGCCTGTGATATGCAGAGTATGCACACGGACGGCTTCAACTCCTCACGGGGGGAGCCAAACAACACAGCATCTGCTCTCTACCGATTTCGCTCGCAATATGAGCTCCTAAAAGTAGCAGAAGATGGACAAGAATGGAGCGCGGTTATGCTGTAATCTGCTTTTGCGTTTAGCTCGGGGTTTGCGCTGGTTACGTCGCAACCAGAAAGCACAAGAAGCCTCCGTTTCACTGTAAAAGTACGGAGGCACCTCACATGTCGTAAGACTAACTTTTATCGGTCTGCACTCCAAAGCGTATTTCAAATAAACCAGCACTGCAGTGTGCCAACTTGTTCCAGTAGTTGTTTTGATAGATATCGTAAGTTTTATCAACGGTATGTTTCCACATAGGTTGCGATAAACTGACAACACAAAACAGCAATAGGCTATCTGAAACTCAATACATAAGTAGGTTACACTGTAAACGACTGACAAAAATCTTATTGACGCATTATTTTCTCCAATAAGCGCAAACCATATCTTAGAGAATCCACGGCCTTTTCATTAAGAATAAGGCAAATTAAGTGATATTGAGCACCCCTTTTCAAACAAAATGAACTTTTCCAAAGAGAAAAGGTTTTTTGCGAGGAAAGTAATTTTGTATGTGTCTTCCGTCCAATCGTATCTCTAGATAGAAATCCGTGCCTTACCTCAGAGTAGTCAATTACGAGAGCTCCCCAAGATCATCAATCATAGGGAGAGTTTGAAGTTTAGAGGAGGGGCAAAAGCTTTACTCATCGATTGCACTACGGCTTGCCCCCTCTCTCTTTTTTCCAAGTCCAAGCTTTTTCTGACCTCAAAATCTAAACAGGCCATCACTCCATTCTGCTATTTAGTTTCATCAATAATAGGCTAATATAGATTGTTAAGCGCATGACATCACCGTATCGATACGTTTTCGCACAAATTGTAACATTTATGGGTCCGATATTTTGTTGTCGAAATTCACCATGCACGAATGGGATGCGCTTGGCACACTGGTGGGGGAATGAAATGGACGGAGCAATAAGGTCAGCAATCTAGCTTACCCAACAGACAAACAAGATACAAGGCTTTCCGAAGCAGTCAGAGAAATTTTAACGATATCATAAACGATGCCGTGTAACAACAATTATGTTTGTGACACAAGGGGGTGGGGAGCCCTACAAGAAAAAGTAGAACTGAAGGGTTGACAAACGGCTCTGCGGACATTAACATGCAATAGAGCAAGAGGGGGGAACTCCACTGTTGAGCAGAGTGGTATGGCAGTCTCTCCCGGGCTGGTCAGCGCTGCATTCTGCGTAATGAGAGAGAGGTTGGCTAAACAATTCAAGATTGATACTTTATTATTAAATCAACACTTCAAAATACTCGCCTGGGTTGAGTCTTCTAGTCTAACCTAACGCCAGAATCATCTCCGGACAAATATGGTAAGTCTTTCGAATATCCTTTTGTTACTAGCTCACTATATCCTCAGTAACGTGCGTCTTAAGAAGGACGAGTTGGAGATAAAAGTCAAAAAGTTGAGTGTGCGTATAGTATTATCGTCATTACAGAAAGCGGTAGGAGTGGACTTAATCACAGTGCGGCAAGAAAATGAGAACCCAGGGTATTATTTGAAGCTGTCGGCATATTCCTTTACACTTGAACTGGACTTAAGTGTATTTACGTTTTCTTCGTCTTTCATTCTTGGCTTGTGTTAACCCCTGGCAAAAGGTTTGCGATTTTAATATTTTAAGCACTTGCTCTCAATACACCGACCTGGGGTTTAGTCAGCCCACACCATTACTGAAGTGCATTTTAAACGTGCCATTGGACACAGGCCAATTTGAAACTGAATCCTAATAAATGTTTGATTGGTAAACAACTATTGTTTTCAAGCCTACAATTTATTGAGTATAGTCTCTGAAGGCAAATACAGAAGGTTAAGTTAAACAGATCACCATATCAATTACCAAAGGCCAGAATGACAACACTATTCAAAGCATGAATTATTACAAATACTCTTTTTTATCACGTTCACTGAATGTTTTGGACTAATTTGAGTTTCTAAACAAAACATCCCAGAAATGAGCCCAGATATTATGCGTCATTGCGCATATTAACGCGCAATATTCTCAATGCAAGATCATTGCTTTTGCAAATTTATACGCCCCAACAAGATACGTTTTATCTCCAGAAATAAGGGGGCATGAATGAAATCAGTGTTCCAGTAGCCTCGGCGTACAGGTCCCACGCCTCTGCAGAAGATGGCATTAACAGGCGGTAAAATTTCATCTCGTGGTGTCAAATTGAGGTCAGTTTAGGGTTAAAGCTCTCGGTGTCCGCGTGGGACATGCCCAGCTGCGTTCGGATTCATTAGGGGACTGAGGATCCATTTCAAGAAAAACACTATCGAGACAATCACGGGGCCAAGGAGCCACTTCGTGGCACATCCTGTAAGTGTAGATACTGTTAAAAGTGTTACCTTTACAAAGCGTTTCCCTTAACCTATGTATTGGATATTGCAAAACAATTATACAGTAACACATGGCTTGTTAATTGGTTGTCATCGTAGATGCAATGTAGGCTACTGCTTAACAACTACAAAAATCTTGTTAGCAACTTCACTTGGTTCACTTTCAGTTTGCAAAACTGTGTAATTAAAATCACACAAGTGAAAAATAGTTTCGATGTGAACCACCAAATGTATTGATGGTGATAATCTTTAAAAAAATAAAAGGTGCAGGCTACAGATAATTATAAATGTACTTTTTAAGTTGCATGGATCAGCGTTGAGGTCCAAATGATATGTTAAATTCAAAATACAGTAAAGCACACTCTGTAGCCAGCGCAATCGGAAGCCTTTGCTCTCTGTTATCTACCAATCCTACCACTGATTAAATGCTATCTGGGGACTAGATGGAATACAATTTCAAACCGAGGAACAAACTGTGTAATTTAAACACAATTTTTCCTCACTATTTGGCAACATCCTTAGCATTACCTCATCGTGTTGAACTCTCTTTGACCCCGAGTGAAATGTGACTTGAAGCTAGACTGCATGGGTAACTCAAATACTTGTAAAAGTTTCGCGACTAACTGTAAATTCCTCTCTTCCAAAGTCGTGTGTTCTCTACACCAGCTCTCATGAACGAGTTGGTCTGGCAGCAAGAAAGAGAGAGGAACTCTGCCATTCCCTTGAAAATCTACAAGGGTCTATCTGTGTCTTGATGCTTGCCAGAAGATAGCAAATAGGCGGCCCTGTAGTGACACCTAGCGGATCCTTCCCGACACCAACAGTTAATTCACAGAAGTTGCGCTACTTCTAATTATTATCTGATGTGGTTATAGCTTTTTTCAACTTTTTTCATCGACACTTGTTTTTTGCTTTCATTATTTGATACGTCGAATTATCGAACGAAAATAATTAAAAATCCAGAACTAAAATAGACTAAGTTGTTTTATTGAAATGTACCCTTAACCGACTTAAAACTGACCATCTCAAAAATATTTCCACACTGTCGTTTTGGATTGCATGTATGTGCACTTTCATAAAAAATATTTGCCTTCATTGTTTTACAATAACAAAAGCATTTTAGTTGGATGGAAATAGTAGGCCTTCACGGCCTTTTTCACTGAACCCAAATGTGATATTAAAATGCCGTGTTAATTTAAAATATATATATATTATTATTATTATTATTATTATTATTATTATTATTATTTGTTGCCTATTGTCTCTTTGTAACTGCGTTCACTAGGATCACTTTAAACGCATAGCCTACCATCGAATGGACGTAGTCTCTAGCGCCCAAATGTTTTAAAATAACATTTTAATATGATTGATTTATAACATAGGCGCTGTAATTAATTTAATTTAAATTTTATAGTGTAATTGTAATCACTACGCTGCATTCTGCATAAAACTCAGATTATATCTGTAAATTTCATGTGTACGAAATGCGCTCCTAATATTCAGCTAAAAAGGTATTATCAAAATTCTGACGAAAATCTAGCGAGTAGTAACTTTCACCAATTCTGCATTCTCTGTTTTTTGGCATTGAAACACAACCGATCATTTCCTGATTTAGGGAAACCGAGAACACTTGAAGACCTATAGGTCCTATTTCTCGGCATCCTCAAAAATAATTTGGAGAAGTTTAGTGTAGGCTAGTCGGGACAGGAGAAAGTTAATCGCAGTGACCCCCTCTCTGTACCCCTGTCGCTCATCATTTATCCGTCCTCAGAGGCTTTAAGTGCCAATATTGGAGCTCGTTCATATGAAATACACGGGCCCTTATCTATACTATCACAGCATCATTGTTCTGAATACTTTGGTGCGAAATGAAATGTCCGATGGAGAGGGCCTCCCCGAGTGATCAAAGGAAAGCATGGCTTTAGGCGCCAATGACATTCCCTCGTCCATTACCGATATTATGAGGTATAATTCTCTTGTTCAATTCTCTTTACACTCCCAATGCAGCTTTTACCCCTCCAGTTATCCAGTCAGCTATCTCAATGGAATGTTTAACTATTTGTGTATATATTTATTTTATTTGTCTATTTGAACGTTCATGTTTATTTTAGTGTGCAAGAAGTAGTTTTCTGTATGCAGTATTTTGAAGTAAATAAAATGTTATTTGCTCACAAATGCTTACAGTTGGTGGCTGTGTACTTGTCCTTGTGTGTATTGCATCTTTGTACAACAAGCCTTCAGGAAAAAATGTGCCAAGATTCATTGCTATGCATGCACTTTTGTCCCCCAAGACCTGAGCAGTACAAACAAGGGAGTTCAGCCCATTTGTTTTGGTCGCATATAGGCTACTGTAGAGGCTTTACAGAAACTGGACACAGCTCTGGATTGAAAGATAGGCTACATGAAAGTATTAAAAACGAGGTATTCTTTTAGTGTGGGATGTGCAAATGAGAGGCTCAAATAGATTTTCACGCGCACCACACCTTCAATCAACATTCTTCCATTCCATATTAAAATTGTAATTATAGCCCCATACTTGTCTCATTCTGTCAACAAAATGACCAACACAGAAAGAATGCATGGAGTTGTCTCACAAGTTTGTGGAAGTCGCACGACAAGGCAAACTGGGTCATGAGAATGGGTCTTGAAATATGGTGTCTATAGATTGTGATGCTGGTACACTATTAATTATCATTGAAGGAAACTAAGCATGATATAAATGAAGATATTCAGCTATTTCTACTAATTGCATTGACAGACTGCAATGATTCTAATGACTGAAATGATTAACGATTCCCATCAACTAAATGAAAAGCTCTCAGTCCCTCAGTTTGGTCAGTTAAAATATTTGACGTAACTAGAGCTTGCGAAGATTTACTCTAGGCTGATGTGGTCTTTTTTTTTAGCTTTCTATTTAGTCTATATTGTCTGTTTAGTGATGTTATAACAGTGACTGAGCATCAAGCTCTTTTGTAGAGCAGCAGTATCAGTGTTAAAGTGGATTTGCACTACCGAAACACGACGGCGAGAATACAGCGAGACTTTCAGCAACAGTCTTTAGAGTTAGGGAGCAAACAAACCCTCTTTGGAAAAGGTTTTGGAGTCTACACAGTGTAATATTTACTCTATGTTTCAAAAAAGGTATTTATCAAAAAATATGTGTCTTGAGTGCCTTACGCTTAGTTGAGGTCATCCACACACACTGCACATACACACACAACCATCTAAGCTGAATAATGACAACTTGTATTGATCTTAAAGCAGCACTGACTAGAAATGGCCAACTCAAACACGGCGATCCAGTGTAAGTGAGGATGGTTCTTGTAAAATGTGTGGAAAAAAGGCTGCCAATCTGTTTTGTATTACGACTGACCCACCACAAAGCCAGTTACATCAGACCATGAGGCCTCTTGATCATAAACAATGACTTATATTTGTGGGACACATCACAAGTTCCTTCTGAGAGGGAGGAGGAAAAGTGTGTGTGTGTGTGTGAGAGAGAGAGAGAGAGTGTGTTTACAACAGAAAGGAGAGCGACAGAGAGAGAGCGTGAAAGAGAGAAATCCCCTTACTCATGAATTGTTTAAAAGCCTCACCAATTTAAACAAATGCAGTTGCCACGTTTGTTGGGTGTTTTGTTTTTCCCTGTTTCTTCCCCGTTTGAGTGTTTCCCTCCCGGTTCTGGAAGAGTTCACATGATCAAGCAAGGTACCCAGGTAATTACTGAGCATTGTCAAATAAAGGGAGCACTGATTCAAATGAGGAGTGAAATATCAAAGCAAAGTGCTCCCTTTGCAGCCCGTTGCTTCTCCACCACAGAGACGGAAATGAGAGGAGTGCCACAGGGACACAGAGGGAGAGAGAGAGAAAGAGAGAGAGAGAGAGAGACGGGGAGGCTGTGACAACAGTCAGACGCACGTCCCTGAGTAAATTTCGTAGCATAAAGACCCAGTATGTCAGACACACATACACACACACACACACACAGGGAAATACATGTCTAAGCAAACAAACAAACAAACTAAACATTTTTTTTTCACGTAGGGCCTATATTCAGACTCAGAGAGATACACAAGCATATTAATGTATGTGGTTTATAACCCATATATCAATGATTGGACAAGCGAATACATTGCCGTGGTTGTAAGATGCTTTGAATTACGTTACGATTTTCTCCCACAACCACCTCTATAATGGGTTAACGCAAAAGTTGGGTTGGGATACTTAGTGGATTGATGAGTGTATCAACCAGTGATAAGGTAGCTTAGCACACTGCTCATGTTTAGTCTTACTCATAACAGCACTTCTACTGGAGATTATTTTTGGACTCAGGTATGATGCAACGCAAACTAGTAGGAGTTGTCTGCGGTAGAATGTCACTAGGATTTTTGATTGAAAATCTCTCACAGTGACATGTCTCTGTGCTTTAGTAACAAACAAAACTCACAGATTGTTATGACCGAAGAAAGTCTACAGATTCTGCAATAGTTTCAGGGTTTTTTTTCTTTAAATCCTGAAACAGATACAGTATAACGCAACTACTATATCAGTAAAAACATCAGACCTCACCACGCTCCAACACTTTCATCAACTGAAGCACTAAGCCTTTGTCATAGCTCCCATTGCTTATTTAGACAAATCTTCCACTGTTGCATCATAACTGTGGAAGTTGACATGTGCATTACACAAGCATCACATATTTCAAACTCACTGTTTGAAAAATATCTGCAACACACACATACAGTACATGCGCACACACACACACTCACACAAACAAACACATAAATATATATATATATATATATATTACAAAGTTAAACAATGTCAAGCAATGTTCTTAAGACAACAAATGAAACCGATCCGTTACACAGGTTGGTGTGCTTAATGGTTGGAGGCAGAAGAGGAGAGCCTGAAAGAATGTTTGAGAATTTAATACCATAAACACACACTTCCCTCCCTCTCGCTCTCAGGCTGCTCAGAGGGATACTCTACATGTAAATATTCATTCAGGCAATAGGACCGGGTATAAATTATTGAGTAAAGCTAAGAAGTACAATGCTTCAGCATTAAATGCTTGAATCGTATATGTACAGCATACATCTCTGCACTTCTTTCTCCCAGAGCCATAAGACTCATGTGTGAATGTGAAGTTCGAAAAGTCACAAGTGTGAGAAATGGTTGTGAAATAAAACTGGGGAGGAAGAAAATGGAGGGAAATGAAGATGTGTAGACTATGTCTCCTGGCCATTTTTAATGAAGTCCACATGAAACAATATCTGCTTGAAGCCACAAAACATTTGTAAAAGGACGGGGTTTTTCAGAGCGTGTTTTGTAGCAAATTTTATGTCTGCAGTCTCGTACTGCTGAGAGTGCTTTGCCTCAGTGCGATCAATGATGTGATTTGCAAACCATGCAAATAGAGATTATTTATCAACTGCTGTTAGCATGCAGTTTTGGGATAGAGATAAAAATTTTAGTGGAGGGTAAACATTTAGGACACATTTATAGATATACTGTGGAAGTCTTTCTGCTTTTCCGGGCATATTTTCTCGGAGGATGTTTAACTCTATTATTGCAAACTCTGTCCTAGTTTTTCTTCCAAAACTCATTTACAGAGGGCATAAACTTGATGCATTTCCACAACTGTCAAAAAGAATCTGTGAAAGTTTCCAGGTGTTGTGTGTCTGACCACATTCCAACCTTGATGCTTTGTTACATTGTGGCCTGTGGGTGAGTTCATGACAGACTGTCACAAGTTGACGGACCTCAAGTACCGGCTCTAGTTAGTCGGTACTTAGGGGAGTCCAGAGTCTGGTTTCCGAGGGGGGGATTGTATCGAGTCTGCGGTCTGGATCACCTCAAAAGTATTTCTTTGCTAACAAACAGGTAAGCCTCGGCATGCAAGTGCCTCCGGACATCTTTGGTGAGAGATATAGATAACACTCAGTTCAAAAGGTTCACTAAGACTGAGTGATTCATCGACTCGACTGGCAAGGGGGGGAAAAAAAACTTTCTGCAAAGAACACATGCTCCTACCACCACCTTGAATATTAACATATAACCTATGTGCTGCTGCCTAGAATAATGGTTTTTCATCCAAGCAAAAATTGCTTTCTATTTGGTCTGATACTGGCATTGTTTTATTGCAAATGGTCCTGTTCCCTGAGGGAGTAAACTGAACCAGATTTTCTACATGAGACTCTACAAAATGGCTTCAGTTCATAGACATGCTCCCAAAGTTACAGTCAATATGAATCTGTTTGTCTTCTAAGATGCATATCAATACAGTTTATAAGCTTTGTAAAGCCTGACAGCTCAGAAAACAACAACATGGCATTCAATATACAGTATATGAAAAAATGTTTCAAGGTGTTTCTTTACTTTGTGACAGAAAGACACTTGCGACTAAACATTACTCAAATACATAACTTCCTGCTTCAAAGGTAATATTTTGTATGTCTGGCAAGCTCTGGGCTATCAAACTAAATCATTTCTTACTGCCCACTCCAAACTGTTAAGGGAGGCAGCATTAGATCTGTGTGTATTACATGTGCCTCAGTAAAGGCAGACAGACCCCTGTAGGTTGCCATGCCTACGGATTTTGAGAATAGACTGAGGCTGAGAAAATCTGAGTGTATCATTGCTCCACAAAGTCGCAAAAACTCCATGAAACTCAAAATCAAATTATTTTATTGTACTTCCACTTCTCCTTAACTGGATTTAATAACACAATTTCTGATCGCCTATTGCTTTGCTCTTTGGGCTTTAGTGACTCTGTAGCATACAGTAGCACAGTTAGCATCATTTCTGTGGTAAATATTGGGCAAAAGTGTAGACTACATAACAAGTATTTCTGACTAAACTATTTTTCACTGCATCCTATTGTTATGAAACTGACTAATTATAGATTATTTTCTAAAATACTTCACACATTTAACAATCACCTAGGTACAGGCAATAAAATTACAATGTAGCCTACAGCACTATAAAGAGAAGTAGTACTTAATTTTAACAACTGCTGGGCTTGAAGTGACTGGGAAGTGTGGCATCATGACTTTATAGTGATATTGAGACATAGGCCTATAATATATGCCCTGAAGTGCCATAAGCAGAACAGTCATCATTCCACATAGCACTACTCCACAATGGCTTTGGCTAATCACTAGCCTACATCAGAAATTAAGAGGTTTAATTTATAATTCTAAATAAACTCTTTAGGCTGTCAAATATAGCATTTCTGATATGGTCAAAAAACTGTGTGTGAGTAAGCTGACTGAGACGCAAACAGACCTGTGCTGTAAGCCTCCAAGCAGGCATGCTAGTCACTCAAACAAGGTAATGTGAAAGTATGGAAAATATAGAGGTAGGCCTATAGTATAAATTCATAAGATAGATTCATGTTTGTGTAATCATTGTTGTTACATCCGCAAATAATGCTGCATCTTCAGCTTCTATGACAATCGAACTTTCCATGGCTTGATTCCAAAATTTCAAAAAACAGGTAAGATGTCCTCAGTTCCTTTCCCTTTATTCTAGGACCCATCTTGTTTAGTATGACCCATATCAAACACTGTGGATTCTGTAAGCAGAGGCCTAAGCGTATACTGTGGGCTAGGCTATATAATACTCATCACCATATCAAGGTGACTGCAGAGCCCTGCAGTTTGATTTTTCACAGCACAAGTAGTCTTCATGTGCCACCAGCTCTGAATAGCATCAGTGAATACACATCTGCCTTTTAACCTTCATAGACAAGACCATCACGGCCATATAATGTGGTGTATTGGTACTCCAAGAGTGAGACTATAGGTGTGGGAGAAGAGGGGGTACAGCAACTGCCAGTATTGATAAAGAGATCCATGGCTCTTAATTACGTGTGCGATGACAGAGGCGTGGGGTAGACGCTAGTATACCCATCTAGCAAATGCAGCAAGGTGATGAGAGCTATCCAGGCAGTGATACAGCTCTCAGCTTCATCAATCAGCTGTTATCACCATACATATTACCTGTACAACTGTTGGCTGTATCAGGGCTGTTCCAATGGAAACAAGTATTGTTTACCCTTAGTGCGGGTAGTGGAGAGAGAACACTGAGGAAGAGGAAAGAGATCCGGAAGATTCTGGTAAATGTGTATAAGTCTATTTGTAGCACCGTGTGTGTCTGAAAGTGTCATTATGTGAAGATTTAAATGACAATCTGAGTATATTATCTTTTTGACTGAAGACAAGTGCATCTATGGTACATAAGATCAAACAATGTACAAAAACAGAGAGCAGTATCATAGCTGTTTGCGCTTTTTATCCGTAATCATTTAATTAAAGTTATAGCCCACATTCATATTAGCCTATGTCTGTGGTTGTTATTTTCCAATGGTCATCCAGGGTCTGTTTATCCAGGGTCATTTTATTTTTATTCACTGGTTCTCTAATTAGGCCTACATGATTTTCTCCTCTCTCAGACTGCACTCTCACATTGAGTTTCACACAAAAACAACAAATATCAAACATACTGAATATCAGGACCTCCAAATGGTTAATTGATACAATTACAGAAAAAATAAAACTTGGAACGATACATTTGCCTTTTCTTTCCACCAGATATACAGTATTTTTCCACAAGCAACACTGACATCTCTTTATTTTTGTCATATACTCTATAGTGGACTAGAAAATAATGGTCACCTACGGTTAGTCTCTGTTTGCCCTGCATGAAATGCACCTTGGAGAGATCCAGCCACCTTCATCCATTGTGTCATTTCTTTGTTCCTCGGTGCAGTGAAATTTGAAATTTAATGCATTTTCATCCCAGTACATCTGTACATGAAATTGTGCATTCTCCTTTAATATTCACCAGTGGTTAATTATTAAAGGTATGTATTTGAATTATAAATATACTAGTTATACAGAACTAGGCAAAGCAGGCACATAGCCTGGGGCTAAATCCTTCCATTACCCATTATTTTCCAGCCTCCTGCCTCCATTTCCCTGCCTCCTATCTTTATGTCATCTCCAAAAACAGTAAGGCATTCCTTTGTACTTATCCTCCCCTCCCCACTATGACCACGAAAAATTCACCCCCTCGCTATGTATGGGTGCTGCTTCCTTGAAGTAGGATGTCACACTTGTCTTAAATATAATAAATTGCTATCTTCAAGGCGTCCCAGAATCCCAAGCACTCCCCACAGAAACCTGCCTAGTCCGCCCCCATCCAGCCGTCCAACGTGTCACAAATCATCTGCCATGGCATACTGTACACTAAATCATTAACTTTGTCAGAAATGACTCGGCTAAGAGACAGAACCCAGAGATGCAGCACCATATAGTAGTCTATGTGTGGGGAATATGGAATTGTAAACAAAGAAGCTTGAACTGCTTCTTCTT
>JASCQX010000053.1:14438719-14459765 GCA_030264415.1 Sardinella fimbriata
GTGTGTGTGTGTGTGTGTGTGTGTGTGTTCGAGAGAGAGCGAGAGAGCTCATTTCAATGCTCCTCTCATGCCGAGGCAGTTGTATCTGCAGGGTTTGCCCAATGTGAAAAAGCCACAGCGGCCTGAGAACAAAAGCACCATTCAGCGTGTCCAGCCTCTTCCCCTCCACACTACTCGTCTCACACACACATACACACACACACAGCCATATACATGCATACGTACACACTCACATACACATACATAGCATGCACACACAAGACGCACGCAGATGTACACAAGCACACATACACACAAACACGCTCAGAAGAAGGTCCACTGGTACATGCTATTTCGCAGGCACGAGACTCTGTGATTGAAAAGCCTGAATCAGGCCCATTATTCTGCAGCCTGCTGGACTAAACCTTCCCTTCAGGCTTCCAACTCCTCCCTCCCTCCACCCCCTCCCTTTTACTCACGTCTGCAAAGGGGACCAGGCCAACAACCACCCCCACCACCACCGCCACCCCCACACCCCCACACACACACCCACGTATCCCCCCCACCCACTCCCCCGTTTCCATATGGCCACTTTTCAGCAGTGGAGTGCCGAGCGATCCCCCCGCTTTTAATCGATGTAGCAGGGGGAAAGCCGAGGCAGTCACGAGCAACCCCCTTTGAGTGGCACAGCAGTGGTACGTTCCAGCACTGCAGAAGTTGAGAGAGCACATTGTTTGTAATCTCTCATCGCAGGGGTCACTTCCTGAGTTGTATGTCCGTTCCCCAAGCCCTTACAGACCACCAGACTCCCCCACCCCCACCTCTCAGCCTCCCCAACCCAAAACCCTTTTCCCCTCCCGGCGTCTGCGCAGAGTATTTTTTTTTTTTTAACTATTGGGGGGTGGGGGGCTTTTTTGGAAAGGACCCTGTCCTTCCCTTTTGTGTAGGACGCTCCGACATCTGAAAACAATCAAATAATCTGGGCACAATGTGGCTCTTCATGAGAGGGGGCTGCCAGTGGCTTCCAGATGAGGCGAGGGAGATTAGAAGCGGATCACACAGACATGGAGGAGAAAGGGGGGGGGGGGGTGTGCATTGTCACTGCTTCCCAAGAAAGACTGAGCTGGGGTGTGTCAATGGGGCAGTACATAGACTTGAAAGAGAAACTTCTTTTTTTTTCCCCCCACTTAATAATATTCAGTCACAGAGGAGTATTTCTAGAGTTTAACGGTAACCATGGGGGCAAAACACTCAAAGAATTCCATTTAGTCAGAGAGAGAAGAAAAAAGAACAACCCAGATATTGAGAAATCATGTTGAATAGTTTAAGGATGCTTCACTTTAATATGGCAGTTGTATTGTTTCAGCAGACATTTAGAGGAAAATACACTTCCTCTCCAATTTAAGCATTTTATTATTCTGTTGTTTCTCTCTGTCTCTGTATCCTTTTATGTGTACAAAATAAACTTTTTTCAAATACGAATACAAATAAATTGTTGACCCAACTGCTCCACACATCTGTAAGCAATAGCATGTACTTCAGCGCTCTAAATTCCAAACAATTCTCTCCCTCTCTCCCCTCTACCACACACACACACACACACACACACACACACACATACACACAGTGATGACCATTACTGGCAGTCTCAGGAATGGTGGAAAACAGTAATCAGCGACTTCCTCTGACACCTGTGCTTTAATCCCTTTCATCCCATGGCTTCCATTAATTACAGGGAACACAAGTCACGCCTCCCAGATGGACACTCCCTCACAAGGGATTAGCTATTTCCTCCGGTCTCCCCAGCCCTCGCCACCAAAGAACTCCATTGTGTTCCACCTTGATGGGGGATGAATCGCTCTTGTGTTAAGAATATCCATGTCTTCTTAGTAACTGCACGCCCATACATAACCTGCTCTTTCAGTTCATCTTAGTTTTCTGAGAACGATCAGAGGCTGCACTGATTTTAATACAGTGACTTTTATGCTTCAATGGATAACCCATTACATTCAACTATAAAAAAAATTACATAACACGGTTGTGTGGTTATTCTTGGAGGATTCACAAAGGGTCTACTAGGAGATCTGAAAACAGCACTATACCCCTTGTTTGAACCCATAACCTTGCCATCATGAGACCACTGCTGGCATTCCAATACATTTTGCCCATTGTTGCTCTACCATCAGCACTGGGTCATTTGAGGCAATGTACTTTTCCTGGAGGCAAAAGCCCACTTCAAATGTATAAACATTTAGTCACATGCTAGCAGATTGAGATTCGAATGAATTTCAGCGCAGTGCAACTACATGGGCCGACCTGTTCCCTGTGCACAGTGTGTTGTGAGACTTGTGAGACAGGCCTAGTGAACTGTACCCAAAGGCCATGCGTTCCCTTAGGCTGCTACACCCTTGTGTTGCTTCCTGTCAACCTGCAATTAGCATGCCTGACAGCCACCCGCTTCCGTGGCTGGACCAGGTCTAATCATAGGCATTTGTTGTTGCAATCAGGTGACGACGCTATAAACAGCACCTTGCGCTAACTCCACCCTTCAAAATGGGTAGCCAAAGTCTTTGTTGGACGTTGTATAAAAGAACATCACTAAAAGGAAAAGGGATATTTTGCAAAGCAGGAGGTATCTCAGTTAATAGACTCAGGAATGATTTGTCTAATCTTGTTTCATAGCTCTCCAGAGATGATGCGTCCCAATATGTGTCTTATGAGATAAAATACTGTATACAAGGCTATGAAAGAACATACTTCTTTGAATGATGTCTGCATACTAGGGAAGAAGGATGGAGTAATGGTGCTATGCTATCCCAACTGTTTTCACCCTTTTGCTCACAAAAGATGCTTTGTGTACTCATTTAAACTGTAAATACAGCGGAAGGTTAAACCATTGATTGCCGTTTAGACATTTCCTGTGGTTATGACTGCTCTAGTTTTATTTTTATAAAGCAGCAGTCCCTGGTCTGAGAACCAAACTACAGTTTTTCATATTTCACACCTTTCATTCTCTGCTAAGTACAGAAGTTTCCTTATTCTCATGTGTTTAGCCAGTGTAGACTGGTTGTTGAATCAACTCACATGAGATGTTGAAGGCAGACATTCATTGATTGTATGCCATGGACCTTGATGTCTGAGGCCATCTTTCTTTCCTCATTCGCTAATGTAATCAGCCAGTGTGGAAGGATTCAACAGGGCCTTGCATGCCTCAATTAATTAGCAAGTCTCAGGGTGTGGCTATCAGTCTGAAAGAGATCACACACACACACACACACACACACACATCATCACTTTTGATAAGGTGGGCGAGTAAAGACATACACTGATAGTGTTAAACGTGTAGATTTAATATACTTCGCATTACAGCATGAGAGATTATTAGTTGGGCTCCTATCTGTCCAACGGCTACTGAATACCATGTTAACAAGTTTGCTGGTCACATACAGTATACCACTTGGGTGATGCCATAGAGAGACTAGTCACTGTATGAGTCTACTTCAGTCATGTACATTTGAGGGATAACCCTGATTGTACATGGCCTGGGAGTTTGAGACTTCTCTGAGTTAAACATCCTGTTGCCCTTGTGTTCGGTACACATTTCTGTGTGATCAACACAGGAAATGCACTGAGACATCCATATTTGTGAGATGAGAAAGCTGACTGACTTCCTGAACTTTGAATACTCCAAAGGATAGAGGCATGTTGTTTTGAAATCTCAAAGATGGTCATTGTTGTTCTGTTACACAGAAATGAGACAAGGGACACTTTATATGGGCTTGTGAGCTTGATCAGGAAATTAATATATTTTCTAAAGAAAACCAGAGACATGCCAGCAAGGTTTAGGACTAGGATATTGGGATGAGTCATCTCACAACAATATGAAAAACTAAGAAACGTGTACAGTAGCCTATACAGTAATGTCATTCAGTTAAGTTCCAAGAAAAGTTAAACTGATTTATTTGATTTATTCACTAACACTACAGTCTATTCCATATTAGGCAGTGATGACACTATACTGTTGGTTTAATACTTAACTTAATCGATCAACCTTGTTTTCAACACACTTTTGTAGTAGGCCTACCTGACATTCATCTACATGTAATACTGAATAGGCAACAGCTGCTGTATCCTTTAGACATTTCTGCAAATGAAATAAAAAACATTACCAAAACACATGTAATAGAACCATTTAGGCCAATGTATGCTGATGGTTGACAGGCTAGCTGGCGATGCTTGTTGCAACCGAGGTTGAGGCACAAACTGTATTTGAGCCAGTGGAACACAAAGAAACTTCTCACACAACATACTGTCACTATGACAACCGAGCAGAATCATTCAGCCTGATCTCTCTCCATTCCACATAGCAAAGAAATCCAATCGCATTACTCTTACATAACCTCCCGACTGGCTGCTGTGCATAACATGCAACATACAGAAGATGGAACACTAGCATTTGTTGAGGACTATTCCAGCTGTCAAATATGCTATACAATCTCGGTTCACATACAAATATTTCATGCATTTCATAGAAAACTTGCTCTCTTGTCTTTGAGAGCATGAAGTAAGAAGTAGAGGCATACCGGTAGGTCTATTTTGACTGTGATGCAAAGGCCTACACAAAAAAGGTGTACATCACCCACTCTCATCCACCTACTGCTAAACACAAGGCAAAGACACAACACTTAATACCACTTTTTGTTTCTGCCACCGTCAAAGTACTGTTGAACTGTCATTTCATCAATCTCATTCATAATCACTATTGTTATTGTGTCATTCATTAAAAATGACTGAAAGCAAAATAGATGCATAATGATTGTATAAAAGACTAGAAAAATATGGATAGACAATATTATAAACATCTCAAGACCATAGTTCAGTTTTTCAATAATTCCTTTAAATAGTTATAGTAATAACTATATAATTACTTTCACATAAAGATGAAACTAGTTAAACAGCATTTACCACAACATTGTAAACTTTGTTTTAAACCAGCTGCATGTTGCTAAAAAGGTAAACAGCTGCATTGATTGGCATGGGGTAGCTTATTTTAATGCCAGTTAAACTTGTTAAACTGATGCATATATATCAGATACATTGTACCAACGCTGTATCTAAACATACTTTCCCAGCATTTTAAGCTCTTTCCAACACTCAGTCCCCCCACACACACTAGAATTCTCAATGTGTACCTAGCGACAAGCAATATGATGTAATTCCACGTGCTGTAGCCACCAGAATGAGACCAGTTCAGTCTTCCACGAATTATTTCCTAAATTTCGATGACCATTCTTATGTTTGCGATTATTCACATAGTATTAATTTGGGATGTTTAAGGGGGTAGAACTGGCCAGTGATACGTTAAGTTTTTTCTATACCCCGTCTTGCAGATTTTTTTCCCTTTGAGGTGCGTGCTATCACACTGACTCTTCCCTTCACTATGTATCAATCCACTCG
Source organism: Sardinella fimbriata (assembly GCA_030264415.1). NCBI lineage: Eukaryota > Metazoa > Chordata > Actinopteri > Clupeiformes > Clupeidae > Sardinella > Sardinella fimbriata. Next base: position 14,444,156 of record JASCQX010000053.1, read on the forward strand.
CCTTATTGAGGGGAAACTTCTTTTGGGAAGTGCCGGGACTATTTTGAAACAACTTTGCAGAAAACCGTCTCCGGACGTTTTGCATAGCTATTTTTAAAATGTTAATAAATAAATATGTTTCACTATTTGATCGAGGTGTCTCACGTTAGAGCACATGTGATATCAGAAAGATTGGAGCTGTTCTGCTTTTTTTTCGAGCTTTCCGCGGAAGGATTTTATTCGAGAGCCGAGGTCAACGCTTCCGCCCAGTTTTTAGATAGGCTATGCATTGCCCGAGTTGAAAATGGAGTTCGTGTGAGATAGATGCTCAGAACTTCCAATTAGGAAATCTCCAAGCTCTGTTCTCCTCATAACGTTTGCTGTATCAAAATAGGATAGTTGTCCGAATACCTCACGTTCCCTGGAAGCCTCGTCTGGACAATTACTGAAAAATTAGTCGGAGAAACGCTGCTGCCTTTTTCAAGTGTTGTCCCTAAGAAGTTGCAGAGGGAATAGCTCGATGGCTAGCTGGAAGAAGAATTGCCAGCCTGATGTCGAATTTCATCTGCATTTGTAACTGATTGATCGTATTGGAATTTCTTTATCGTCGTGGCAGAGGACAATGGTGAAAATGGTTATTTCATTGCAGTCGGATTTTACTTCTGTGGAGCATACAATGAATCAGCGGTTGCCTTTCCCGTTCTAATTTCAGTTCTTCGCTTTCCTCTGAGAGCTAAACGGCATGCATCATTGTAGACCCTGTATTTATATCGAATAACTGGCTTTTTCTTCGAAAGAAAATGGTTATTTTTGCGGTTAATTTCTCCGCCGTGACTGCGTCGTCGATGCTATTTCCAGTATTTGGATCCCCGTGAGAAAAAATGAGCGAAGAGTCGACAAATCCAAACGAGTAAGTGATGTATATATTTCTATGTTAAATATTGGGCTCCGGTTAACAGTATTTATCTGGTCACCATTTCAATGTAACAAAGTTATCCAAAAAAGTCGTCTGAGGCATATGCTGCAGGAAAATGTCAGTTACATGTGTCTAATTCTAATCTCTGCCTCTTTTCACGCAATTTTCTTGCTAAGATATGGTGGTCTGGTTCAAAATATAGCATTGTTTCGCACAACATGTTGTGCGTTACGTTAACACTAACATCATTTTTGCAGCAGTTATCCTGTCACAACCTTGCCATCAATACAATCACTTTTGACTAAAGAGAACTGACAACCAGGTCATAATTCAGGGCCTTTTCATTTTGTGATTACATCTACAGACTCTTAGCTTGAGCTACTATTCCTCCTTTGAGCTAAGTTACTTCTTTGAGACGGCCACGTATTTTCTTCCTTTTTGCCTAATATCCAAACGCATGTATTAGGCTACTCTGAAATGAAGGGGGTCAGAACCTAACTTTCTATCCTCTTTGCCATTTAATTAGATGATAAATATGTGTGATGCAATGTCTCTGTGAACCTCAGTATTTTTATTTGGCCAGATTAGATTGTATTTGTTCTGAATTTTAATACTAAAACTAAACGAGCTAGAAGGAAATCACCATGGTCTAGCCTGTATTGTGTCCCTTCAACATTTAATATGGTGAAATAGACGCATCGCCTTTCAAGACTATTTAAAAGGATGTCGAAAATCATGACTAATGCTACAAAGCTTGCGTATGTGTAGGAATACATTCTGGACTTTGAAGTCGTTCATAATGCTGTGATTACTGGCTAGAGTTTACCCTTGTCTATCCGTGGTGAAGGATTGTTGGCTATCCAACGCCATCTTAATGTAGCTTGTTACAGTAAAAATGTTCCCCTTCAGATTGACACAGGATACATCTAACAGTGTTATTTTAATCAATCAGTGCATTACTATAAGATGGTCACTGCAATGTCTGACTATAAAACTGAAGACGCCATTTTTTTCTCAATCACACTCATTTGCATATCACAATCTTCATTCATAAAAATGATAAAAAGTCAGTCTTGTCCGCAATATTAATCTTAAGATTTGTGAGTATAGTGAGCCCCTACTAAAGAGAAAGTAGGAAAATAACATATTCAATCGCAATCGGTTTATTTTTCGCCGTAAATCCATGTTGTTTTAATGGGGTGATCGCTTGCGTGCGCTTGTTGACAGTCACTGAGAAATATCTGTTCGGGAGGTGCTGTTGTCACGTGACTGCCTCCATTCATAAAGTACCTGGCTGCCCATTCACAGCAAGCTGTACAGTGGCGTGTGTCTATGCACCGCCCGCAGGATTGCACAAAGAATCTTCAGCTTAATCTTGTAGATCGACTACCACTCCTTGAGTATTTGTGTGCGGTTGGCAGTTTATTTGTCGTTCTAATTCATGACGCCGGATGTTTTACAGGCCAAGATATTTTATGGTGAATGAGCTGGTTCATTCCTAGTCCTGTGACAAAGTAAACGACCAGTTTATCACGTAGCCAGCATTCTTTCTCTGTATATTAGTTTCATTTACTTAAGTGAACAGAATCTTTGTCCTTGAATAAGCTATGTCCTATATGTTCCTAGCATTATGCATTATTTCCTGTCTTACTCAACAGCAGCTGGTATAGTAGCTGCTTTGTCCCTTTGAAACTGAATCAGTAAACCTGAAAGCATTGCTGGAGCTTATTTTTTTTTCATTCATGTTTGGAAACGGCAGGAAGAAGCGAAAGAGATGAGACATTTGCATATTGATGCTCAACAGACACAGCTCCCCCCCCTTCCCCCTTGCATGGGGAGCCCTTTTATGTAACACCCAAGAACAGCACATGCTCCTGATGACAAAGCCATGCACAAAGAAGCGAGATGTTTTTAATGGGCTTTGTAGATGCCATTTTGATTATTTTTCCTTCCTTCTCACGGGAAGCAGAGTGGTTGTCTGCTCTTGTTGCTAGTTTTCGTCCGGCTTTGCAGTGCTGTCTTATGAAACCCCATCTTTTGCAAAGGATTGTTATTGCTTTGCTGACAGGCTGCCTTTGCTTTCTTTTATGTTGTCCATGTCTCGATGTTTCTTGTTGTATTTCCATTACTAGGCATTTAGATTCTTTATCAAGAATAACCATTGCTATTGTCTGAAAAGGTGCTCCATGCTTGTAGAATAGGAGGGCGTTTCCTCTTGAAATATGTTGCGTAAAAAGATAAACACATTTACGTTTGCTACCATGAATAATCCAGTGCATGAGTTACAAAATGTATAGGTGTTTTTAAAAATGTTGTGTGTTAAGCCAGTAGGTACCTGGTACGGTTTACCTCATAATTGTTGTGGTGTATATATAAGGATAGTTGAAATTAAGAGTTTATCACCCATAGTCCTGGTTGACATTGAATGACAGGTGTGTGTGTGTGTGTGTGTGTGTGTGTGTGTGTGTGGTATCATAAAATGGTGTATGGTGAGATTCCTGTGTTAAATTACTGAACCGTTTTGATCAGGTAGGCTACATTGCTTTCGATACTGGATATTATTTGCCATTAAATATCACAGTATCCCTATTTTGTGTTTGATAGCCTTCATTTGTCATTAGAACTGATACACAAACCATTAGTGTGCAGTGTGGGCAAATTAATGTAATTTAGAATAGTAAGGTTTACATTTCCTCTCAGGATCTCAAATCTTTCTTTTTTACAATCATTTTTTTTTTTAATTTCAGAGTTTAGATGTCTTAAACTAGGACAGAATGTGTGAACCTGATCTGGGAAATATGTAATCTGTCCTATTAATGGGAGTTTGAGAAAGAATACAAAGCTCTTCACTAGACCCACAGATGTCTTAAACTAAGCCAGTGCTGTTGGGTTGATTTTTATATTTGGCTGTGGTGTGTTTGAGCTGTGTACAGTAACCAAACCATATCCCCTTCAACACTAATTTCATATGCCCCTGATGTTCACACATCTATGTTTAGGCAAAGCATCTGTATCCTGTGATGGTGGTTTTGTCAAGTGCTCTGAATTTAGCTGACTGAGTGTAGCTGAATGTATGTTTTCAGAAAAGGACAGATGTTAAACAACATTACAAATTGTTGTGAGATTTTTGTCTTGATCTGATACTTATTCACATATGTTTGGCAGTGAGTCTTTGTGGGTGAATCGTGGTCGTGGTAGGGTAAATATGTGTCTCTCTTACTTTAACCGTTATGCCGAAATCCACTGTAGGAGAACTACAGGAGAAACGTTTAAGTCTGAAGATGTAGCTTGCTGCACATGTACACGCAGCATAGCAAATTCTCAGGATTCTGGGAAGCAGAGTAAGCCGCACTGCCCTAATTAGTTGTTTCGTGAGGATGTGGAGTGCCTTTGGCACATTTGCTTATGTTGAAAGGTTCACCACAACTTGCATGTTTTGCCATATTCTGTGACCTTAGCATCCTACCCTGCAATTTGTTTGGGAAATGTTGGCTTCATTAGCTAGCCTGTTAGCAGAATGGCACTGCTACAGTTGCATCAATTGAATTTAAAGGGACACCTGGGATTCATTTTATTGCCTCTGAGTACACATGTCATAATTATGTCTGTGAGGGAGCAGATGTGTTTCCTTGTTTTACGCTGAAGGTCTTGATGTGATCTTGACCATTTTATGTCAGGCCTAATTCATGGAGCCAGAAGGGGTGAAAGGACGTATTGATAACCTGGAGTAACATGACTTTTATTCTATTGATCTATCTATTGATCTCCAAAAACAATTACTCAATGACTTACTCATGTTTTTTCTGCAATATTATGCACATGGTGATGTTTTATTTACAGAATATCCTAAAATATCCTGAAAAACATCACTATTTCCTTGTTTACTAAATTACACTATATCTAAATAAACCAGTGCCGTTCAAATCATCATCAATGTTTTCAAGAATGGATGGAATTGAAAAATTCAGGAGGTGAAACACATAACATTAAAACCTGGCATGCATGAATATGAAATGCATGGATCATGTGGTGGACCAGAGTTTGTGAATGGCTGTTGTCATGAAATTCTTGAAAAAATGGAGTGCATTGATCATAACACATACATTATTAGAGGTACGCAAAGATGTCAGAGACAGCAAGTGAAAGTTTAAGAAACAACGTAACCGCCTCTTGTACAGTGATGATGAACTTATGGATGCCTTTGTGGTGATGGAGACCAAACAGGAAATTCAGTCAAGTATTTCAGACTAACACAGGATGTTCCATGTCTTCTGAGTGTAGATCGGTAGGGTAGTAGTAATCTAGACCAAATAAGGTTGTTTTCTCCCCGTAAACAAATATGTAGAAATGGAAGGAAGTATTTCTGCAAATGATCATGCACGACTTGAAAATTCCGTTTAGAGAAAATATGTTGCATTTTCACAGCTCTTCGCTTACCATGAAACTGTCCATGTAATGGACAAATTTCCATCAACTGGGACAAAAGACCAATTTTTAAAGACAAGGTCCAATGGTGCTGACTTGGAGAATAGTATCAGTTTACCTATAGTCTCTCTTCTCATACTTTTGTGATGTGTTCTAGTACATGCTTATTACAGAATTGAAATGTCTACCTAGGGGTGGACCTATGATTGAGGAACAAGCGAAGATGAAGCCATTAGGGACTATTCGCATGTCTTCACCAGGGGAACTGGCGATGGTATTGTTTCCAGGAAACCATGTCAAATGACATTTAGGCCTAGCATCTACTGTAATCTGCAGTAGGTACTTTTCTTATTTCCAGTAACTACTGTGGCGACAGTGCGCCAAATGTTGTATTGCTAAAGCCTCATACAATGACTGAAATGTAAACATTTGATGTAATAAAATGAGCTGTGACAAATGAAATGATGTAGAAACCCTGAATAAATCAACAGTTGTTTGTGGATAGGAATCTTGTCCTTGTAGAATATCAGAGTTTGAAACTCACTGAAGTGCAACATCAGAAAGCATGCTATTTTTCATTTGCCAGGTAGTGTAAATAATGTTTTCTGTTCTGTCAATCCTGTTACATCACCAGCTCCTCATATTTCAAACCAGTTTCTAGAATTGTTAAGAAAACTGGAAGTTTCATAAATTGCTAGGCCTAGAGATTCAGTGGGAACTAGGCTTGTTTCAAGCCCTGCATGTCCATGTGGACCCAGGTTATATTCTGAACCGTGGCCATTTCCTGGTCCCACCCCATCTCTCCATGCCACTTACATCTTTTTACTGTTCTTTGGCCTGCCAGAATAAATGCCAAAAAGCTCAAGTTGGGGGGGTGGGGGGTGGGGGGGGGATAGATATGCTGAGAAGATATTGCTGAAGATATGTTTTGTTTTGTCTTCATTTATTCTTATTTTAACTTGATAAGAAAGTTCCCACATGCCACTGTTCCTTGTGTGATGCATTTGAGCATGTGAGATCTTAGCTGACTCTTCCCATGGTCAGTGCTAAATTATACACACTTTCAGCTAGCTTAGTTCCTACATGTTGCTCTCACTTCCCTTTGGTAATTCTGTAGTGAAACGTGCTTTTTTTTTTTTTTTTTTAAAGCTTCAATCCACAGAAGTATTAGCTCATGTTATTGAATCAGGTACAGTTTGGTAGCAAAATCGAAAGGCTTTGACTCATTCATTTCCTGTTCTTGATGCAACATGAAGATCTAAGTTTAAAAAAAAAAAAAAGAATACAGCCCCGGGAGGAGATTGGTGACCACCCAAGCTTCCATGTGTTGCCCATATTAAGGCATTTTTCCCCTCCCTTTTTCAAATGTCCTTCAGATTCGTAGTTCGGTTGGTTGAATATATTTGTCACTGTTTTATAGCCGTCAAAGATGGATACAGTGGAGATGCAGAGGATTTCAGAAATGTCACAAATTAATTGAATAGATGGAGGCCTGGTTTTATTGGGACATATGAGATGGAGTATACAACTGTTGGTGTGGGAATGGCTACACCCAACAACCACCCCCAGAACAGGCCACAAACATAACAGGGCACAGATGGAAACCTCAAGCCCTGTGTCTTTGAGTTTCCCCAAGTCTTTGAAACCAGGAAGGATTTAAGGGGAGTGTGTGCATGTGAGTATGCTTGTGCGTGCGTGTGTGTGTGTGTGTACGCACGAGTCAACCCCCATGCCTTCAGAATGAAAAGGCCTGAAGCTTTTGTGGTCCTTGTTTTAGTTTAGAGGAACTAAGTTGTGCTGTGTCATCTCTATAATGTTGGGCCAGGAAGTGTGTCTTATCTCAGGGGTTTCAGCCAGATGATTCTGTAAGGGGAGCTGTGATTGTACGTACAGTATGTCTGTGCACCCCCCCCCCCCGCCCCCCCCATCCCTCCCTCAACCTTACAAAAAGCACTGACTTGTATTGGTGGCTCACCCAGCAAACCCTCATCTTTCTCCCCTCTCCTCCTGCTTTACGTTCTCTCTCCCTTCTTCCTTCCTTCCAACAAGAACTGGGTCCCTTGAGACTCCTCACATCAAAGCCTCCCAGCATCGCTGTTCACAGTCCAAATCTGCGGTTCCTCTTCTCATTTTTTTTCCCTCTCCCTCTTTCCTGTAATTGCAGCGCAAGGTTTTAATTTTCCAAATGCTTGCGGTGGAAATTAAGATCATCTCAATATGTGGCATGATTGATGTCTTCGGAATGGTTCGTTTCTGCATTTGATATGCAGATGGGAGACCTAGATTTACAGTGGTACCACAGTCACGGCGCACCAGAACCATTTCGAAACGAACACGAGCAGGATTAACGATTATGTGGAGTAGAAACTCTTTTGTCTTCTTAAATTTAGCCATTACACTACTAGCCACCTCTGCCCATTCCTGTTGCATTTGTGGCAGTGTATTCAAGCAACCTACATCCTGTTCCCATTTCATATTTCGCAGATGTAGGCCCGACTGTTCCATTTTCTGAATTCTGCTTTAAAATCATGCGGTCACATTGTGCATGTGAATGACAACCCTGAACATTTAGCCTGGTTGTGTGTAGATATAAAAGCATTCTTGTTTTGGCAATGAAGGCTAATGTGTAGTGGTAGTTTAGTCCTACTTTTTTGCAGACAATGCTCTAGAAACCTACCTTTCATGATTTTAAGACTATATTTTTACCATTTACTGGAACTGGTCCTTCCTTAGCAGGGAGCTCCATGACTGATACTGCTTCTCACGCAGTCTCGCTTGGTGTCGCATGCACTGCTCAAGATGGAAACTCGATGAGTCATCGGCCATTGGTGTAGGTGCATCTCTACACAAGGCATCACAGAAAAATTCTCACTGCACGAACGAATCAAGCCTTCTTCTACCGAAGCCCATTTAACAGTTGCACAATGATGGGCTCTTGATTTCTAGGTAACTCATCGGGCCCCGATTCAAAATTTCAGCCGAGCAGGGATTGTGGGTATAGGGCCGAGGTATGGACCTGTGTTACTCAGGCCTTCAGGGCTGCAATTGGTTGATTGTGACTGATAGACTTCAAACCAGGTGTTGATCTTCTAAAGGAAACATGACTGTGTTGTAGCTATTATTTATAAAAATAACTGGCAATGTCCTCTTTGAGGACAAAGTAGAAGGCTGGCAAAGCCTAGTTATTTTTAGATCTTGTGTTTAGGTGGGAATCCTGCAGTAGGTTAGGCAAATATAGACCCGGGGGTAGATGGAATATTGTAGCTGTGGTTTGTTCAAGGAGAGGTTGGTTTTGAGTGTTTAGAATATAATGTAGGCCTAGATATTTTCTGAAGTTAAAATTAAGTCAAGCTTGACAGATTTATCTGATTATCAGACGATTTTTGGACCCGGATATATGTCATATTTTTTTGAAAACTTGATGTCAGTCATGTCAAATATAGTCACCTTGGATGTTGTCAATTTGTTAGTATTGGAATAATGTCCCATTACTGTGTTTGTGTCTAAGAGCAAATTTGTTCAATGGCTGTTTCAGACAGTTATTTTTGTTCAGCATTTCACAGCGAGCCTTATGTTTGTTTGTTTGTTTGTTTGTTTGGAGGATAGAGTGTGATCCGGTGTACAGATCCCCTTGATTATTGGTAATCTGATTAGGCTACTCAAATTGGGATTAGCTGTTGCATTTCACACCATGTGTCTGTGGATTGTGTTAACAAATATCTGTCTTAACATTGGTTATTCTTTGTGTGCTGAATATTGGTGTTGTGTCCATATTGTGAACAAGGTGCCGAATGGCTAGTGTTATGCCTGAAGTACTTGATTTCTCCCCTTTTGAGTCCTCCAAAATTATGTCCTTTCTCCTCCTCATTAAAAAAAAGAAATGTTTGTTTCTAAAGCGAAGGACCCCACTGGAGCCTGACCGGCCTCCCCTGGATGGGTGAAGGAAAGAATGGAGGAGAGGAGTAGCATATCCCGCTCTCTCTCTCCCCGACCCCCCCCCCCCCCCTTTTCCCATTTCTTTTGAGATGGTAATGACCAGGGGAGGTTTCTCTCTTGCAGAGCGTGTCTCTCCGGCTACATGCTCCACTGCCTGGACATTGTGAGAACGCAAAACTCCGGGCTCGGGGATCCAGTAACGTGAAATTTCAGCAGAGAAGCAGCCATTGTGCAGAGAAGGTAGGGAGCGGAGAGAAGGTAGCGTAGCAAGAGAATCCAGAAGGAGGGGTTGACTTGGCGAGAACTGGGGGCTCAAGCCACAGCCTACTGCCAATCATCCCACCGTTGCAAACACCACGCAAGGTCCATCACCCATGTTTTCCTAGGCTTCCTGCATGCATCCCTTTATAACAGTTATGAAGACTAAGCTACGCAAAGTCTGGCAGATCATTCTTAAGGGCTAAATTGCTAATGCTTTTATCTCGTAGCTACTGTTAGCTCAGAGAAAATTGAACACTTGATGGCGTGGGTTTGGCCCTTGAGTCTTATGTGTGTGAAGGTGTGTGCACATTTTTCTCCTCTGTCTCCAACAGGGTAAGGGTTAAGCATCATCAACTCTCTGTCGGTCCAGTGAAATATTATTTTTGTTTTTTTATACTCCCCACTATCCCTTCTTGTTATATTTTGGCAAGACTGGCAACTTCCACTGAACTGTTTTTGGCAGTGAACATGAATGACAACAGCCGACACCCCCCCCCCCCCCCCCCAAAAGCACACACTCTTATTCGCGCACACACACACACACACACACACACACACACCTCCCACTCCTTTGTTTTCATCTGTCCCTCCCCTTCGGAAATGAAGTCAGTCTTCCAGCAGACTAACTTAGGATAATTTGGTATGGGGGAGGGGAGTGGATGCTAGTGGGGGGGTGGGGGTTGGTCCCTCCTCCCCCTCGGTCCTCTGACCCTTAGCTTTCCCAACCAGCTGATCCTGCTTCCGGCCTGTGGCTCTGTGACCACTGGACTGTGTTCCCTCAGTGAGGAGCGGGGGGCTACAGCTCCCAAAACCTTTTGTGTCCTTACGGATTCATTCTTTCCTGGGATGAATTTAAAGCAGGAGAGCCTTCCTCCATTCCCAGGATGCTAGATCTTTCAGCAAAGGAGATCTCAAGACGATATTATAGTCTTACTTCTGTAGCCATATGGGTCACTACTCAGTACATTAAATCAATAGCTTAGACCAGATTGTAAAGCAAGCTCCCACCCCACCCCCCTCAAAAAAACAAACAAACGGATGGATATATGGGTTATTACATGAGTGTGTTTAAAAAGCCTTGACCTTGGTGTTGGTAAACGGTGCCCATTCTTCCAGTGAAGCTGCACGGTACCCAGATGGTGGCAGACAGTTAGTTAAGGGATCGGTCTCGGTCTTCCAAAATGGAACGGAATGGAGGGTACAATAGGTGTGGCACAGTGGTTATTTTTGTACTTTGGCCTCAATTTTATTATTATTTTTTTTTAAATATGAAAGAAACGGGGGATAGTTATTGTCATGGTGACTTGGATGCGAGAAGAACGAAACCCCCGTGTGTATGACGTCAGTGCTCGAGCATCCCACCGTTTCCTAATCTGTCCGCTCGCGGTCTTGTCCACATCGCGCCACCAGCGACTAGCGAGGCCACAGATGCTCACGTGTGTGCTAGGAAATCGGGCTATTTTAAGGCACAAGAAAGCGACCGTCCCTCCGTGATGATTTGATAAACCTCCAGTCTGACGTCAAAGATGGTGGATGCCAAAACTGGGAAGTGCACAATATGGAGGCCCAGTTGGAGTCACAGGATTGTCTTTTTTTTCACCCTCCCTTTTCCCCTTTTTTTAATTTTTTTTTTTTTTGCGTCACTAACACAAGGGCATATGGAACAGTAAAGTAGGGGAACCCTTACATGAGCTTACGTTTGTGACTTTTTTTTTTTTTTCGGTGAATAAAAGCCAAGCTACTGTGTGTGTGTGTGTGTGTGTGTGTGGGTGTGTGTGTGTGTGTGTGTCCTGCCTATATCTAGATGCGCATGTTAAAAGCAGCCAGGTCATGGTCATTGTGCCTTGGTCATGGCTGAGCTGCACCTCTGCCCTTCCCTCTGCCGTTCCCCTGCTGTGTGAGTGACAGTTTCTCTTGTTAGAGGGGCAGTATGTGGTGTGTTTTCTTTTTTTTTTTTTTCTCCTTGGTGGGGAGGGGAGTGTTTCTGTTCGCTGGTGTGTGGAGAGCCCAGCCAAGCCTTACCTTCGAGGCTCCCGGCGCCGACTCTCCCACCCCGTTCTCATGTCTCTGTGACTTCAGGCACGTCGGTCAGAAACTGCAGGCGTGAGAGGTCTCGAGGAGGAAGTGACCCCTCCCCCCTCCCTCAGCCCATTCTCCCCTGAGGTGAACTTCTCTCTGTTAGAGGGATATGAGAGTGGCGCTTTTGCTTACTAAACAAGAAAAGTGTCCCAAAGCAAAAAAAGCAGCTTGACTTTTTTTAAATTTATTTTATCTCTCCTTCTTTATCCTGCGTTTACAGTGGTGCCTCAGAGTGTATATAGTCACTAGAATGTGGGAAATAGAAATTGTATTCTCATGTGGCATTCACTAGACAAAACGCTATGTTGACAAACCATCAGATTGACTGGCCAATCAGCGTAGAGATCTAATACGCAAATTATGTCATGTGTCTTTCAAAGGCTGAGGACCTAGTGTCAAAAAAAAGAAGTTGACGTTCTTGACGACAATGTGGCAGTGGTTTGGCTGTAGTCAGATATTTCTCAAAGCAAAATTGTCTGTGATATTTTTTGGGAAATGGTTGACACTTCGGGAAGTAATATGACAAATCTGTTCGACCACCTTAAAAGGAAGCATGTGCGGGAACATGCTGTCAGGTCCAGGTAAGCCGGACCATTTTAGAGCCTTTTTTCTTTCACCTCATCTGGACCAAATCAGCAGTTTCAATAGATTCTTTTGGTTTTTGATCGTCAGACATGGCAGCCAGTCAAAGTGGACTGATTGTGTTGGAAACGGGATTGACCAAATACTTCCTAGGGTAGCTTTCGCTCCCTGTCCTCGTCTCAAAATGTAACATGGCTATACGTTGTTGAAGGGCTTAATCATAAAACCATGGTCCTCCATTTTTACCATCATGTTTAATCCAGAGTGGATATGGGGCCCTATTCAGAGCTGTGTGAGTTGTGTGTTGTACACAGGATTTAAGACAGTGATGCACACTTTTGTAAATTTTGTAGACTTTAATTATCTAATCTCATCATTACAATTTGAAAATCAAAAAAAGTGAAACCGTTTGATGCAAACAAATTCTCTTTCCTCTCTAAGCTTGTACACATCTCATTTCTGGCTGTCAGCGGGGTGTTTTAAGGCTCTGTGACCCTGTTTGACTTTGCAGGCCAGAGCAACTGCCCTGTTTTTATTAACCAGGCCATTGATCCTGAGCAGAAGGTTGGTAAATAGTCACCAGACAAGTAGCAGTTTTTATAGGACAGGAATAAAGAGGACAGCGGATAAGCAAAGTTAATTTCTAACCGATCAGATTTATGTCCCCTGTGCCTCCGTGCTGATGTTACATAAAAGCTAGTTTGTTTGATTCACCTTAGTTTCTCACATGGTTGAGCAGCGCACTATTGGAGACTAGCCTTCAAGTTATTGACCTCCCCAATTAGTGCTTCTCTGACCGGTTTGGCCACAGGGTGGGGCGGAGGGGGCGAGAAGAAGGCATCCTGCTGTCGCCATCAATTTTCAACAAGATAAGGAAGCAGCTGATGTAACGCCAGTGCTCTGTTGCATGAGATGTCTTCAGAGGTCAAATTCTCTACCCACCAACCCACCCTCCCGCCTCACCCTGCCCAACCTTCCTTAATGTGTCACTAGAGGGATCAGTAAAAGGCTGCCTGCCTGCCGTGAACTTTGACCAGTTTTCCAGTGGCACACGACACAAGTGAAATCCTCCAGTCAGTCAGTCATATTAAAGAGCTTTGCACAGCAGTGTGCTGGAAATCGTGCTCGCCATACTGGTTGAGGGTAGACTTAAACTACTTACCTTGAGAAAACGCATCCTGATCTGCGAGCAGTTTGATTTCACTCTGCAGCTCAGTATGGCAACCATGCTGACATGTATTTGCACTTTGTTTTCGTTTGCCTTAGATAGGAAACCGATAAAAAATGAGCTTTTAACCCCATGACACAATGGAGGCAGGCTTAACACCAAAAACAGAAATTTTGATTTTGAGATTCATTGATGACTAGGTATCCAGAAAAGGCTCAATTTCAGATTAAGGTAATCGGTTGAGAAAGCCAGGCTAACTTAAACAAGCCAGCTATCTTAAAAAGTATGCAAAGCATGCAAACACCAACAACCACATTGATAAAAGCTTGATAGCATGCTAATGAGAGTCTTTTTTGGCAATTCCTGTCAGTGACATGCTGTGAGAAAAAAAGAATTCTCACATATTCACTGTGAGCATGCATAGTTCACATCCTCAGCAGCTGGTGGGAACCACTAGTGTGTCTTTCACATGATCGTATATCAAAATGGAAATGTCTATGATGCCAAAGTACTCAGTTATTTAGGACTATTACATGCTGTTTCTGCTTTTCTAATTGAAAATGTTGCAGACTCAGAAAATGTTCACACCCTTCTGCTGAGCACTGTAGATTAGTTTCTTTTCCCATGGAAACCATAGTTATATGCAGGAGCCCATTTAAAATTGTTGGTGTTGTCATCCGTGCGTCCTACTGTCATGTGCATCTGAAGGTGTGTGTGTGTGTGTGTGCGCGCACACACATTGTATTTGTAGGTCTGTGCGCTGTATTAATTTTCTCTTCACCTGTCTCCTCACAGTGACAGTTACGCACGTGTGAGAGCAGTGGTGATGACACGGGACGACTCCAGCGGAGGGTGGCTCCCCCTGGGGGGCGGAGGCCTAAGCTGTGTGACCGTCCACAGAGTCAGTCGGCCCGATGACGGCAGCAGCAGCAATGGGAACGGCGGTGGGAACGGCGGTGGCAACGGCGGTGGCGGCGGGGCTGACTTCCTTATCCAGGGGGAGCGGCTCAAAGACAAATCGGTAAGCTGTTCCGAACCGTGCCTAGATCTCCGAGCTGCTCTCGCGTGTGCCTCAGCACGCTGTCCCACGTGACGGACCGCACGCATGCAGGCACCTTTCCAGAACTACACACTTACACACATACATACACACTCACGCACTTGATTCACTCATGCTTATTGAACACCACACAGCTTCATGTTTACCAAAGAGGGGTGTTAAGGGTGTACTTGGGAGTGTGCAGACACACACACACACACACACACACAGCCATAAGCATGACGTTCTGGCGTCAACTCCCAGAGGAAGTGAGCCTTTGGCTCCCCTCCTCAGCCCAGGTACCTTAGAATTACTGCCAGATCCTGGGTGAAGCATCGTGATCTCATCAAGCAAGAGAGACTCTCTTGGTTGTGTGTATCTGTCTTTGTGTGTGTGTGTGTGTGCGTGCGCGTGCACTTGCATGTATATGCTTTTCAGGTTGAGGACTGCTCATGGGCTGGTTGGAAGCATTAGGTGAATTCAGGCCTGGATTAGATTTACTCGGTAGTAGCGTTTTTTTTTTCTTTTTTTCTTCTTCTTCTTTCCTTTTCGCGTTCACGAGCAGCAGATAGAGCTCGCTGGGTTTCTGTTCTACATGGCTCATGGGGGAGTCCAAAAAGGATGATTCAACACACCGGCCCCGCTTCTGCCGCAGTATTTAAGTGTTGTGGAACTGCAGAAGATGATGCAGGAAAAAAAATTATAGTAACCCTTTACACTCAAACATAGCCCAGTGTACGAGATTAGCCTCTTCTGCAGCCTTTCCAGCTAGCTTTTAGCTAAACGCTGTCCAGTTTTCATACAATGAGGGACAGGAAGGGTGTGAACGCTAAGCGCTAACTGATGATTGCACTTTTATTTACCAAACCTAATGCGACTTATTGTGTCTTGCCTCATATCAGGTTTAAGGGGGACGACATTTTGTGCGAAAGACGATATATTTTTTTTGTCCTTGAGCAATGCCTCCATTTTTTTTGTTGTTGTTGTTGCAAAGGAAAAGCAGTACACGCACACAGGAAAAGATGAAGAATGTCATCTGAAAGGGATAGCAGAAAGCAAGCAGAATAAAGGTAAAGATGGAAAAAAAAATAGAAAAAGGATCGGCAAGATCAGACGTGTATACCAGAAAGACAGACCCTGACACAAGGACTGAGACGACTGCGCAAGAGAGGGACAGAGATGAAGAGAGAGAGAGAGAGAGAGAGAGAGAGAGAGAGAGAGAGAG
>JASCQX010000053.1:14762030-14772492 GCA_030264415.1 Sardinella fimbriata
ATCCCCTTCATCCGGCCGGCTGACCAGTACAAGGACCCGCAGAACAAGAAGAAGGGCTGGTGGTACGCCCACTTCGACGGGCCCTGGATCGCCCGGCAGATGGAGTTGCACCCGGACAAGCATCCTATTCTGCTGGTAGCAGGTGCTGAGGCATTCCACATGCAGTACTGTACTGTACATCCACATCTGTCCTAGCCTCTTAAGTGTTAGCAGCATTGCCAGATTTTCTTGCCTTTGAACTGGTACTTAAAGAAAAGAGATTCTCTTTCTCTCTCTATATATATATAGTAATGCAGTATATATTATTTTAAATGGATACTGTAGCATGGCCCTTTATGTGTGAAGTATTAATGAACATTCGTCTATTTTTAATGTCCTTTTCTGAAGGTTTCAAAGGTTAGCCTGTGTGTGCGCTGTATGCGTTTGTGCTGCTGACAAGCCACTGTGACTTATTGACCCCTAGTGTGTGTGTGTGTGTGTGTGTGTGTGTGTGTGTGTGTGTGTGCCTTCTCTCCCCCAGGGAAGGATGACATGGAGATGTGTGAGCTTAGCCTGGAGGAAACGGGCTTGACTCGGAAGCGCGGGGCCGAAATCCTGCCCCGGCAGTTTGAGGAGATCTGGGAGCGCTGTGGCGGCATTCAGTACCTGCGCAGCGCCATCGAGAGCAAGCAGGCGCGGCCCACCTACGCCACCGCCATGCTGCAGAACCTCCTCAAGTGAGGAAGCCCCTACGGAAAACCATTCCGCCCACTCCACTCTACTCCACCCCTGGTCCGGTCCGGTCTGTCTCCAGTTCTGGACTCATTAGGCTAATCTTGTGCTGTAGACAGCGCAAAGGGAACAGAACCCCCTACCCCCACCCACACTCCTCCAACGAGGGTAGCTCACTTTGGGCATCCGACTCACTTTGGGCATCCAGCAGAAAATCCTTAACTACTCAGCTGTTTTTTTTTTTTTTTGTCATATTTAAAAAGTGTATGTTTCTTGTTTTTGTTTTTTTTTGTCCTTTCTGTTTGTTTGTTTGTTTGTTTGTTTGTTTGTATGATTTTGCTGTGAGACTTTATAGATGAATTTCGGATTTGTATTGTTTTTTCCCATGCAAATATGACTTATGCTTGAATTCATGATAAAAATTGGGGCCTTATTATAATGGTGATGTACTTGTTTCTGGTGTCATTATGTGATGGAAAAGTTCCAGATTTTTCTTTGTTATGTAATGGTTGTTAATGCGTCATGGTTCGTCTTGTGTGACTAGTTCTGCTTACAAGATGAATGACTCTGTGCTTTTAGTTGCAACTCAATCTCTCTTTTAACTTTAAACACTCTGTAAAGTCTCTGGCCTAAATTCGTTGATGCTGACTCCCAAGGTCAGAAAGAAATTCATTTGTCACGGTTGTTTGTTGGCTGTCATTGCAAATTTTGAAATAATCGTTTACGAAGAGAAAAGTCGCTGCCAGAACTGGACCTGTAGTTCACTTGAAAGCCTAGATGAAGTTGAAGAAATTTCACAAGCTCTGCACAAGCATCCACACGCCAGGGCTTGGTTCGTGACCTCACATTACTGCAGTGACGTGCAGAGGAAAAACACTGTGTGTGTCTGACTGGAACATTTGACAAACTGTAGCAATAGAACCGTCTACACAATCTCACAGACTTTCTATTCTTGGATGTTTTTTTATTAGTGTAGCAGGTTTATTAGACAACAGGTATTCTTCAGTCACTTGCTTCTTTTTATTGTTTCTGCTGTTTTTGTACTTTGGGAAAAAAAAACAACAACCCCGACTTCTTTGATGAAAGCAGGAATATTCTCTCCCAGTAAGTGTGGAGGAAAGTCAGACACCTGAGTGAATGATTTGCTGTGATATCTGTGCTGTGTGCTAGGTCTCAAATTGCCTCTCCAGAGCTCTTGTTTGTTGATGCACAAAAAAAGCAGCCCGTCAAGCACCCTTGTTATGAACTGGAAAGAATAGGGCACTCTGATATGGTTAGGTGGCTTGCAAATTGAGTTGTTTCAAATGCATATGAATATGTGTATATGCGATGCTGACCGTTTTGCAAAGAAGTCATAGGGAGTCATACGGCGTAGACCAGAGATGAGTGCAGTCTTTAACACAATTGCAACCTTTTGATGGAGGCAGATTGCTTTTTGTTGTGCTATGAAATCTAGAGTATAGGCAGAATATATTAGATTATGAAAGGGTAATTCAGGAGACGGTTCCAAGCGACGATGCTCATGTGTAATCATGTGCTTCTCTATGGAAATAAATAAGCACCATGTGGCAAACAGTGATGGAAATCTGAAATTTACAGCATTATTTGACTAACATGAGAGTGGAAGATGGTTGAAGGTTATTTAAGATACGGCGCAGAATTGTTCTTCAGGTCTGTCTGTACTCCTGCACTGCTTATTTGTGATGGTTGATCTCTCCTGTGTGGCACGAACACTATTTCATTATGTAAATGTGCTTAGTTGTGACGGCAGTGCACTGCCATGCAACCTTGCCGCCGTATTCAGGATTCAGTGGATGACTGATTGATTGCACTTATTCACTTAACTGGAATTCTTTCCCATTCTGAGTCACTCTCGTGGTTAAGCTTATAGTGTTTCAAATTGCAGAGGGTCATTGCATTCCAGACGTGTCCATTTGTTGGCAGCAATATGCTATCATAATAAACATAATTTCTCCCGACTTGTTTTTATGTATTTTTGCTTCCCCCCCTTACAGCTGTGACCTTGCATTGGTTTGAGAGCAATGGACCTTAAACAGCTGGTTGGACTATCCCTTACTGCTATATATAAGTCAGGCGATACCAGTCACTGTTGAGTGGCCAGGCAACTGTGACATTAATATTGAGAGCTGAAGAAGTAGGTCTTCATGGCTTTCATTTCAAAAGCTGCATCAATAACAAATACATGATGTACTGTATACACCTTCATTGGTCACTCTTAAGGTCACTGTGGTAGGAGTTAAATGTACCAAACAAGACTCGTCATGTCATTCAGTTGTACAGTTTTATAAAAATGTCAGCATTTGATGAAAAACAAAAAGACTTTTATTGTCACATGAAAAAAAGTATAAAATCATTCATAATCCCCCACCACACATTTCAAACTTGATATCACCATATATGATTGGGAGGGGCATGGGAGAGGAAAGGACTAACATCATGGCATTAAATAGCACTAGATATGCATTTATACAGGGAGATTTAATACTGTATATGGGCATTTGATTAAGGTACATAAAAGGGAGATATACTGCACAGTATTTCTGTAAATAGCAAATAAGAAAAATAACGAGCAGCTTTTTTTTACATTCAGCTTCTTTTTTGGGGACAATGAAGAAGGTTAGATAGCTAGGCACCTTCTCGTCTCCAGTTATGATACCAGCAAGTGTATCCAATATGTATAAAACCTCACTGTGAGGGAAAAGAAACAACCTTTTTGACAAGGGTATATGACACAATACAACATTCCTAGTCTTCAGTAACACATACAGTATGTGAGCGCAATGAAGCTGTATTATAGACCAGTGTAGGTACATAACTCAAGATTAGAACTGCATTCTCCTCTTAGTGTTGGTACTCGGTTACTGATGTGAGATCTCCAGTTCCAGCAGGTTCTGTCCCGTTACTGTCTCAGCAAGCCCCCCTCAGTGAGGGCAGTCCAGAGGAGTCCAACACAGCCACGGCCAGGAGCAGAGACCTTTGTTTCCTCTATTGCACTGTCAGTCAGGGTGGCGGTCTCAGGACGTCCACCATCATAAAACTGTCACTTCAATGCTCTCGCTGTCTGCTCCCCTCAGAAGGCGACAGGACGCCCGATACTCATTGGGTAGCCGCCATGTCTTGGGAAGGAAACAAGGAAACTCAAGAGTAAGAAACTCACTCAGTTTTATTCATGTGGTAGAGAACATGTGCTGTAGAGTGTTGTTGGCATTTATGTAAGTAGTAGTCTTGAGCTGCTTTATCTAAGTGTTACTTGCATTAAGAAGGCAGGGTCAAGGCGACAGGCTGAACTCAGTACAAATTATGTCACAGATTGTGTTTAGCATTCCCTGAAAGTTTCATTAGGACAGAGAAACATGAGTAAACAACCTTAGATGTTTTTAAGGTCAGTTATTCAAACATAATCAGCATGATCCGTTTTAAATCAGTTGACAATGTTGTTATGTAAACTACCGGTAAATGATTTGAAGATAATTGAGAGAATTAGAAAATTAAAGGTTAGATGATTTTGTTTTAAGTCTGTCATGCAAAAAAGGTCATTTGTGATGCATTTTCCATTAAAACTTTATTAAAAGCCATTAAACTTTAAACTATTATAGAACATAGCAAGGGCTGTGAGTGAGTCGGTTTTACCTCTCTTACCTTAATCAAGTCTCTTTCAGATGTATGAATCCTATAGTATGTTCAATAACATGATGAATTATTAAACTGTCTTCTGTGTGTGGAAAGCTGTTTGACCATTACTAATGTTGTCTTTTGAGGACATAAAAAATATTATGTTATTGCGATATAATGAATGAAAAGATTAAGGAGTAGGACGCACCATTCCATTAACAGTTAGCCTATATGTAAAGTGGCCATTCAATTTCATACTGACTGCCTGTACTGACTGTACCATACACCAGTGGGTATCAGAGTTTTAATGTTTGATGCCATCGTAATTAATGATGTCCTTAAAGAGGTGCATGTGTCTGTGGTCTTACCTCATTGTGTGGTATGCACTGATGGAAATCTGCTATGTCTGAAACTAGCTTGTCGGATCTGCTGGTGTAGAGCTGTCTGGGGATCTGAAAGAAGCACGGAGAGTAGCACATCAGACGCAACAACACAGAGCTCATTTTTCTCGCAGAGGAAGTGGACTGATGACTACAGCAGTAAAGGCAGAAGCAAGCAGGGATGTTAGCTTTGCAGTTATGCTAACTGCAAGGAAGAGGTAAGTTTGGGTCTGGGTCTGGGCGCAAAGCAAGATGGCAGTGATTATTCAAGCTTGCCACTACTCACACCTGCTAGAACCCTAGGTCAATCCATGCAGAGCCATACGGATCTCAGTCAAATCTCCTTTGTAGGGAAGACATCGAGATGTCTCAAACATCTTTAATGTCTGAACCACTGAGCTCTCATTAAGCTCGCTGGTCTGAACTCGAGGGCCTTGTTTAAGCTGTCAGAGAACTCTGACACTGTGATGATGAGAGCCTGAGATGAACTTCTGCATCTCAACTTAAATTAAGACTTCTGTGCACATCCCCCAAAAGAACTCTCACCCAAATTATATTAGACTTGATTGTCAATGACAGGCTGAAATTTAATCTCTTCTCAGTATCCTGCGGGGTGCCGAATGAATCAGCAGATACTGTGAAGGACACTGCTGCATGGATTATTTGTTTCTAGCACTGATCTACTTTTGCTGAAAAGAAAAAAAAAATAGTGTTTTAAATGAATCGATATAAGCTGGTGTGTACTGTACATGCTATAAATGTTTTAGAGAAGAATTTATTCATTTCTTTTGCAGTTTCTATAGCGTTTTTTTGTCTGGAATGTTAAAAAAATGTATAATAATTTGATCTGGTCTTCATGCATTAAAAGAAACTGCATGTCAGAAATTTATCATAGACCTAAAATAGTGTTAGTATAGAGAAATAGTATAGTATAATAGTATAGTTAGTGTAGAGAAAACATATAGCCGTGCAGCTCAAGCGGCTGAGGAGGGTTAGAGCAAGTGGACATAATACAAGCTTTGCTCTTTACCTCAATGCTAACGTGTATATTTTCAACTGAGTGAAAGGTGTCTTGTTCAGAGACTTGGGAAGAACCCGCTTCCGAACCCAAGGGGTAGCGTATTCTAGCCACTTGGGTTAAAACACCATCATCATTCTGAAAAACTGGATTAACTCTCATTGAGCTCTCATATGGAGATGCTTCATGAGTGTGCCTAGAACATAAACGAGATGAGAATTTTAACACCATCCTCACTGAAATGGAACAAAATAAAACAAAACAAAACAAAACACAGTACAGAATAGCAACACCTACTCTATGTACAGTAGGCATTCTCTAAAACAAACGCAAAAAGAAAAGAAAAAGGCCTGCTTACACCAAAGTCACCGTCTTTCTGGTCCGTATACATTTCTTGTTTATGAGTATCAACAGGCCTATCACTGCACAAACCAACGCCAGGCCCCCCACCAGACAGGCTACCAGCAGGAGTGGGTCTATGGGTAGAGACACCAGCTCTGTGCAGCGCTCTCCGTGGAAGTGCCAGAATTTGCCTACGGGGCATCTAGAACGGTCAAGAGAACACAGGAAGGGGTTAGGGGACAACTGTGGAGGAGCCACGTGCCCTCCAAGTGTACTGTAAGTGTACCTTGGGATGAATTACTGTTTGTCACACACAATGTCCCATCGGGGATGAAAGTGGACTTCATTTGTATCACTTTTAGTACTCCAGGCACTATTGGCTCCAGTTCAAATTGCCACTTCAGGGAACAACAACAAAAAAAAAAAGGACCTACACAGGTACTGTACCAACAGATTAATTTGACATTCAGACAAAGAGTTATGGGGACATACTGAAAACAAATACAAAGGAGAGAATTTAGTAAACAAAAACAAATGTGACCAGAGGGTAGTTAGCCAGCTGGTCTCGGTTTGGGGCGAGGCTGCCCGCGGGGTACCTGCAGGTGGCACCGTGCCCGGCGATGATCTCACACTGCCCGTCGTTCATGCAGTAGTCGGGCTCCAGAGTGCAGATGCTCTGGCACTGGCTCAGGCCGTCCACGATGCTGTAGCCCGGGTCGCACAGGCACTCCGCTTCCATGGACCACGTGTTCACCACGCAGCGGGAGAACTCGTTGCACGCCATAAACTTGCACGGGTCTGCGTGGTCCGCTGGACAGAAGGCAGGAGGCAGCGGCAGGAGGTTAGTGTTTATGACATGCCGTTTGCATGCCTGTCAAAGGGAGAGTGATCCCTCCTCATTCATCCCCAACCCCAATCCTCAATCCTGCACCTCCTCTGCCTTCTCCTATAGGGCACTCAAGGAGGAGGACGGGTTGCTCTCAAGGGCATTTTGATGGATGTGTGTGACAGTTTTAAACAGAATTCCATTAGCCGAGTGTGGAAATTTGTACTGCAGTTGAGACACTGAGTCACAGTGCCAGGAAATATGAACATTTCACAACCAACAGTGTAATAACTTTGATTCTAAGCATTTTCATTACATCGATTCCTCTCTGGGTTTATGTGACATAAAAAAAAAAAACATTTGAAGCATTAAAATGATGTGGGATCAGAGACTCCTCCAGGCAATGGTAGAGTTACATTATTCCATCTATCAGCTATAATTATAGGCAACATTATTGAGTTGCAGGGGAAATCAACTCGTGCAGTGCCTTCCTGTGAATCAGCATCACAGCATCACACCACTTGGCTGAACATCTCATCTCATCTCATTGTACTTAAGGAAAAGGAGTTAGAACTATTCCTCTGTCTTACCAGCCTCGACATCTAAGGAGCCACT
Source organism: Sardinella fimbriata (assembly GCA_030264415.1). NCBI lineage: Eukaryota > Metazoa > Chordata > Actinopteri > Clupeiformes > Clupeidae > Sardinella > Sardinella fimbriata. The sequence continues at coordinate 14,769,556 of JASCQX010000053.1, forward strand.
GTCAATCTCCAGGTCAAGCCGCTTGGATGCGGCATTGCAGAACTCCTCCAGCACGCAGGTCACAGCATCGGTGACGTTGTAGGGCACCGGCTTCTCCAGTTTCATCTTGCTATTCACCACCACGCTGCCGTTCCTGAAGTTGAGAATCTCAAGCTCTTTGAATCCTGTCAGATTTGATTGCAGATATGGCAGAAGCTGTGGGGGGAAAGAGAGAGGGAGAAGGACAGGGAAGAAAATAAGTTAGTACAGTCGTCTGGCATGTCAAAGTGTTGAATCATCCTCCTTCGCCAAGGCTTTCAGATCTTCAAAACAAAAAAAGCTATTTGTGTCAAAGAGGTTTTTGGTACATCCGTGATTCAATCAAAACAACAATTAATCATCATGAAATTAGATTTCAAAAATGGTAGGCGAAGAGGATGATTTTGTCAACATTCATTTGCACGGTACAACAGCCTATACTATGGCCAAGTCAGATGTTACCCAAATGTTTCATTATAACTGCTTTATCAACCAATGATTAGTACTATAAGAAAATGGAGGTTAAATGGAGGTTAAATGCACAAAAACACACAACGCAGGTTGGACAGGTGATTCCATTCAACACTGGAAAGAAGGCAGTGAAGAATTTCGTTTTATTGATTGGAATCATTGAGTCTTGTTTTTTTTTGGCTCAGGTGTCCTCACAGTCATTTGTTTGGCCTTGCTGAGATCTGGGAACAAAACAGTATCTTTCGGGATCACCCCTCCATCCTGCTGAAATACCAAACAATTCAATCAGCCTGAAGCCCAAGGTTGCAAGGTTTGCAAGTGTCTCAACAATCCCCGAATGCATATAAAATGTTAGATTTTCAAACTCGAAGGCCAAGGTAATGGAGTGGTTTAAAGCCATTGATTTGCCACCCCTCTGCCGCAGGATGTCTACCACAAACACGTGTCTACAAGGCTGTGAAAAATACTTCCATTTTTCAATTAAAATTACACTGAAAAAGGTCAGTCCATTCAACATCTAAAATAAACTGGGGAGGACCTTGTGCTGGTTTACCAAAACAATATTAGGGCTTGATAGTTTCTGGGAAATAGAACGTGCACCTGCATGCCAACAACCTCTTCCATCTTGCAAAGGCATTACAATGAGTGACACGCATTAAAACACAGTCTCAGTTACATTCTCAAATGTCAGGAAAAACAACACACCTTAATAAAATAAAATACAGGAGAGCCATAAAACTGTGCTTGACATTTTGTTTACATAATGGCGTTTGAGGATCAGAAGGCTACTATGCTTTTAGCACAACCTCTTCAAACGGAGCAGAAGAGGATTAGAATGTCTTAGTGCAGTGGGCCTATGTCTGTATGCAAAGAGATAAGAGGCATTACAGGCTGATCTGTCACTCCAACTGCACTTCTCACCTCTGGGCTGATTGCCACCACACTATTGCTCTAATGCACCCCCATGAAGAACGCAGTCTCTCCCAGTAGGCCTAAAGGGAAGCCTGCAAACCCAGTGCCTGAAATAATTGGCTGGAGGTACAGTATGTTTGCTCCTTTGCCCCAGGCTTTTTAAGAAGTGCTGACACCATTGCGTCACTCCGAAGGCCACACAAGCATGAAACACACACACACAGGAACCAAGACACGCCTCAGCGTCACTCGACAAGACAACAGTCATGGCCTATTGGCCATACCAGTCCTAGGTTACACATGTATCTACTGGTTCTTGGTTTGACATCCACATAATACAGTCCTACTGTATCCTGTACTTGTTTTAAGATATTGGATGAAATGATTACTTTAAATCCATGATGGAATCATCTTGCTTTGTGTCACCACCAAGCCATTTAAATCTCCATATCCAATTATATTGGTTGCAACACAAACCAGTAGAGACAGGGGTAAGGGAGGGGTATGTCAGTAAGGCCCTGCTAGGATCTGCTCAGAACAGCTACTGAACTCACTGCCTCGATCAACAAAACAGAGATACTGTAAGAGTGAGAAGTGCCAGAGTTGATGAGCTCATGACTGAATGGCCCTGTGATACCAGTCATGCAGTATTTGTACTGTATGTGCCCTTGAGATATAATGGATCCATGAGATATAATGGATCCTACCTATGTTAGTACTGAGTATAGATTACAAAATGTCCACTGTTTCAGTTCAGTATGCAAATACTGATAGTTGGGGCAGTTTCAGTAGCCCAGTCATTTGGCACTGAATGCACTATGCTACTGGGTATCTACTGAGAGGTTCAAGACTGTATACTTACCAGTGGAGATGGACCTCTGGCATTTAGATTTAGTAGTTTATGTTAAAGTACAATGCCTTGTATTTGTGAAAGAGTGTGATTGGTTTGCGCAACCATTTACAATTGGAAATGGAGAATTAATGACATTAAGATGTTTCCAAGGGCCACTGAGAGGATGTTCTTAATGACGGCCACAATCTAGTTTGTTAATATTTTTCTCCCTCAGTTCTGTCTCAGTTTGGACATTTGTGTATTCTCATGGATGATATGAAGGCTATTGATACAAGTGTGCCAGTGTTATTATCTAGTTTGGGTGTGCAATAATACATAGCATATTAGATGTTAATTCATGATATATTTTTCATCTATACATGATCTACTGTATCCCTTAGGGCATAATGTGAATGTGACATCCAATGCTCATTTTCCACACATTTTAATAATAACACTCCCGAACAAAATTCATTAGCATGTGGATAACAAGTTTGATTTCTACTATTTGTACTATTTGATTTGATTTCTTCTTTGCATATCTGATAAAACACAGGTATGACAAATTGAGCACACACACACACACACACGAGCACACATACATGCGCACACACACACACACACACGCACACACACACACACACACACACACACACACTCTTAGACACACCCTCTTGCACGTGCACAACCACTCTGGCCCTAAG
>JASCQX010000053.1:15830616-15841788 GCA_030264415.1 Sardinella fimbriata
GACCTTTTTCACAACCACTTCAACTGTAAGCTTCTGCTTTAGTTCAGGTTTTGTTTGTGTGCTCAGGTGGCCCATGAGTCCTTACTGCAGTACGGAAGCACAGACCTGCAGGCTCTTCTCCAGATCACTCAAGCAGGTGGCCCGTGGAACCTACAAATTCTTTGTGACCTGCTTACTGGTCAGCCAACAGATGCTGAAGAGCGTAAGTGTTAGTCAGACAAGCTGACAGGTTGTGCAGACAAGAAAGGTTCATGACACTCACTTTTCACTCACTTTTCCTTTTTTTCTGCTACAGTCTCTACCTTCATTGCATTAGAAGGAGATGGTTTCATGGAAATGAGAATCAAACATCTGGAGAAATATGGAGATTTGGATAAGGCCTTAATCCTGATGAAAGCATGCGCAAATTGCACCCTCCTTCCCAATTACACCGGTTTTCGGCAAACCTTTGTGTCCCATCTTTGCAAAATGCTTCCCAATGATGAAGCAATTTCAGAGGTAGATGCTACTTATTTTTACCTAGAGCAAGTACGGCTCCACCATTAGCTGAAAATGTAATGCAAGTGTCTTTGTTCTAATCAAAAGCTCTTTGAATTTCAATGTGACAGATTTCGAGGCTTGATGGCAAAGATGTACTTGATATCATCTGCAATATGGAGACTGAAGGTGATGAAAATTCTGCCCACATCCTGTGCACCACCTACCTTACGCGGCAGCTGCAGGATGAGAGCCTATACTGTTCTTGGTGAGTTTCCAAAATGTCATGATGATGACCTGCCATTATGAAGAAAGAATTTTTAAAACATTTTCCTTTTTTCTTTCTTTGTTTTTTTTTTCTGCAGGGAACTCACCCTTTTGTGGAGTAAGCTGCAAAGAAGAGTAGATCCTTCATTGGAATCATTTCTAGAGCGTTGCTTGCAGTTTGGTGCCATTGCCAAAACAGCCTACCATCTTCTAGTCCTTATTCAGGTCATTCAGACTGAGGTGCGTTTTAAAAAAACCCGCTTTCTTGACAACAAAAGATGAAAATAAGGTACAAAAATAAACAAAAGGTTTTGATCATTGCGACACTTAATATTTTTCCTTTGTATGTTTTTTTTTCCTACAGGCATTACAGCTTGGTTTGCCAGTATCAGTTGAGCTATGTGTCAAAGCACTTCAGCTCCCAAGTCAAGAAGACAATGATACCAGGACTGCTGTTTGCAAGACTGTGGCATGCCTCCTCTCAGAAGATCTGGAGGTGCTCAGGGCTTGTCAGCTAACAGAGTTTTTGCTAAGGCCCTCCCAGGACTCCTTCACAACACTTGAGGAGTTATACCAACTGCCAGATCAGAAGTATGACGAGGAGAATGGCATAATTCCAAACTCACTGCGCTGTGAGCTCTTTCTCACTCTCAAAGCCATTTGGCCTTTTGATCCTGAGTTTTGGGACTGGAAAACCCTCAAGCATCAGTGCAATAGGCTACTAGGGCTTCAGCCAGAGGCGGCGGAGGAGGAGGAGGCAAGACAAGAGGCGGATCTTACTGCAGCTCCAAAAGACTTAAATGAGGAGGACAAAAAGGAGGGAGATCAAGATGGTAAAATGGAAATAAAAGAATTGGAGAGAGAAACTGTGAAGAACTCAGAGTCAAGTTTCAGCAGCATTGGCCACGAAGATGATGACCAAAATAAGGATCTGAAATCACCTTCAAAAAAGTTAGCCATGACTGAGCGGAGTCTTCGATGGCAGAAATACAAATTCTGTTGTTTGATATGCAAAAAAGAAGTAATCGAGGCCAGATTCCTCCATCATTCCAAAAAACATGAAGAGAATGGGGTCTTCACGTGCCCTGTGTGTCTTCAGAAGTTCCAAGGAAAGCAGGAGTTTTCTCCCCATATCAGTACACACACACAAATGCCAGCCCGTGGAAGGAATCCTCAGAAGAGGAAAAAAGTGAAAAAGAAGGTGGACTTAGAAAAAGAAATGGAGGAAGATGAGGCTGAGGACTTAGAACCTGGTGAGATTGCATTAGACCCATCTATAAGAATGTACTATGAGTCTACACATGACCCAGATGTGTTGCATCACATTATGGAGCAAGCTGCAGCAGTACCCAGGAAACAAGCAGATCAGGACTACATCACCTTTGACTACATCAGCACCCATTTTGCATTCCAGAACCGTGAGTTGTATACATGCCCTGCAACTAACTGCTCAAAGAGCTTCAAGCTCTTGAAGTACCTTAGTGTACACTTGAAAGAACATGGTGATGCTGACCCCAACATAAAGCATTATTTGGAAATGAAAGATAAACGGGAGAAGTGCAGTTTCTGCCGCAAACACTTCATGACTGCCTACCACCATCGAAAGCATAGACGAGTCCATTTTGGTGACCAGCCTTACATGTGTATAGTCACTGGATGCGGAGCTCGATTCAATGCCATCAATAAACTTGTTGAGCACAAGCACACCCATGGCTTCCAGCTGAGCTACCAGTGTGAACTTAAAGGATGCAGCATCTCCTTTTCTGACCTTGGACAGCTTTACCACCATGAAGCCCAGCACTTCCGAAATGCTGCTTACCACTGCACTAGTCCAGGGTGTAAGAGGTTTTACTACTCGCGCAAAGAATTCTTAAAGCACTTAGCAACACATGGCATCACTTTCACAGAGGATAATTTTGAAGCGCAGAGAGCAAGACTGCGTAAACTCGGGGATGATGATGTAGAGGAGGAATCGACCCCCAAATGCAACTCGGATGCTGTAATAGCAGAAGTCACCAATGGTTTGCAGAAAGACACATCCTCCTCATTAGCTTGCTCTTCGTCTCCATGTCAGACTGTGGACTTGAAGGGCTCTCTGACAAAAGTTGCTGTGTGTTTCGATGGAAAGAAATTCACCTGCGGTTTTGAGAAATGCCGCAAGACTTTCTCTAAAACTAAAGATATTCAGAGGCACCTTAAATGTGTTCACCCAGATCAGGTGAAGATGGAAAAGGACACAACAAAAAAAGGACATAAGAAAGTGGACAAGGAAAGGGGCTTAAAAAATGACATCAAGACCGATACAGCTGGTCATGATGCAAGGTTATCAGTATCACCACAACCTAGCCATGAAAAAGGTATCCCATCCACCCAAAAGCTTACTGAACCTGCCGTGACCTCCACCACGACATCGTCAAATCCTGCCCCAAAAGACTCTTTGGCAGACATCTTGGTCAGCCTTAGCCAGCTCAGCCTACAGTGCCCCTTTTCCAGAAGAAGTTCATGTGACCCAGTTCATCCAGCATCAGGTATTCGAAGTGCACCTTCGTCATCTGCACCTGTTAAGTCCCCTTCCAAATCAACCCCTGAAAAGTGTGAATCAAAACAAGTCCCACCTGCAGAAACAAAGAAGCAGCAACTGAAAAACAAGTCAAACGACGGCATTCCTGCAGAGTCTAAACCTCAGCCATGTCAGGCAAGCAGCTTCATCATCCAGCCCACAACAAAGCCTTATACATGTGACATTAAAGACTGCAGTTATGAAAGTGTCACTAGCCATGCTTTGAAACGCCATTACCAGACCAAGCACAATATCTCAGATGAAGAGGTAAAAGGGTTAGAGAAATTTAAAGCTGAATTCAAGTTCAAGCCATTCAAGTGCCATCTCTGCCCTAAGGGCTATAGAGAGAAGAAAGAGTTAAGAACTCATTATATGCAGACACACAAAATAAGTGAGGCAGTGGTTGATCAAATGAGCTGCTCTCCAAAGAAAAAAGAGGAGACTAAAGTCCAAGACTCACCTAAACCCAAAGTTAGTCTTAAGCAGAGCAAAGAGACAAAAGAAGAAAAGGCACCTGCTGTGCCAGTGTGGCGACCTCGACTGAAAAGACGGAAAGAGTTACCATTAACTAAGATTGAGCGTGAAAATGATCTGGCACCAGAGGAGAAGGGCAGTGACCTTAAAGATGTTCCAGCTTTGCAGGGTGACCATTGTGATGATGGGGTCACAAAAGAGGGAAGAGGCAGTCGGCGTCTTGTAGCGAAAAACAACCTCTGCTACATTCTGACAAACTACCATAAGCCCTATCACTGTGTGCATAAAGACTGCAACTCTGCATTCACCAACCAGAGTGGGCTGGTGCGCCACCTACAGACTGTACACCATTACAACCGATCACAGCTGAGTCTAGAAGGGGAACAAAATATAAATCAAAATGTTGGTGTGAAAAAGGAGCCATCTAGACCCCATCTCTTCTTTTGCAAGTACAATGGCTGTGGGAAGCATTTTCACCATTCAACAAGTCTGTGTAGGCATAATCGACGAGTACACAGAAAGATGCCCACAAGGATGTTACACCCATCAAGGCCTCTCAGCACACTACAAAGACGAGAACTTGTGTCAGAAGAACCCATACCACGATTCAAGTGCTCATATGCCAACTGCAATGCTAGTTACCACCTGAATAGCAGCTTGTTGCGCCATACAAATAATGAACACAGGAACCAAAATTCTCCGGCTCAGACTGCCCAGAAATCACCATCCCCATCCCCAGTGGTGCATTGTAAGTTTGAGGGATGCGATCGGGTTTTCTCACAAAGCTCAAACTACAGGAGACATGTTTTCTACAGGCACTATGAATATTATGACACAGTTGTGTTGCATCTTCAGAATGCTAACAAAAAAGATGAGCCAGCCAGCGGTTGTCAAAAGAAATTGATCACACCTTCCCCCAAACTACCTCTTCGGCATTCTTTGAGATTCAACCCAAAGCCCCAAGAACCCATCCAGTCTGAGGAAAGTACTGAGGAGAATGTTGAAGAATCAATAAATGAAAATGAGCTAAAAGAGGAAGAGGAGGAGGAGGAGGAGGAGGAGGAGAAGAGTAGAGCGCAGTCCTCTCACAGGAGACAACCGCTAGTCTTCCGTACCCACGAGGAGGCTCTGCAAATGTGCCAAGATCGCTGTCTACCTGTGGCCTATCCCTGCATGGTACAGGACTGTAACTCTGTTGTGACAGTGTTAAGTAGCATGCGTCGTCATTATATGAGAATCCACAAGATGTCAGATAATCAGTTCAATTTGCAGAAGGACAAACTCGTCTTCACTTCTGAACAACTTGAGGAGATCATACAAAAGAAATCTGCACTGGCTCTTCCAGAGATAGTGAGGTCACCCGGTGGAGTCCTTAAAATGGAATATCAAGCAGAGCCTGACAATCCAGGAGGTCCACCTCTTCCAATGAGTCTTCACTCCATCAAAACGACACAAATGGAGGAGCGGGACATAGTTGTTTTGTCAGAAAAGCCACCATCTGACAGTAGTATACTTGATGCAGACAACTTACTTTATGGTGAGACTCCTGGACACACAGAGGCACTTCCCGAGGTTCAGAGCAGCCACAGTCAAGAGGTCAGCCAGCCACAATCTCCAAGCCCTCCTCCAGTGCAGGCCACTCTAATAGATCTCTCTCCACCACCCACCCTTAGAATCAGTGTTGATGAAGGGTTTGACGCGTCAGGCAATGATGGTGGCAAATCGGTTAGAGTTCCTGCTACACCTGCACCTTCTGCAACCGTGCCTGTATCTCCACCACGACAGCCTCTTAAAAGAAAGAATGAAACTCTTTCAGAGACTCCACAACCTTTGCCTCCTTCCCCCAACTCAATAGACTTATCAACTGTCAGCCCTGTCCCAAACTCTTTTGATCTGGCAGCATACAAGCCAATGGGCTTTGAATCCTCTTTCCTTAAATTCATTCAAGAAAGTCGGGAAAAGGAGGACATTGTGCCAGTTAAGTCTGAGCCATTGAAACGGCGCGAGTCATATCGCCGTAATTGCTCTGTTAAGGAGAACAGTCAGAGGGGACTTAGGATCACACGCAGCAGACTAGGAAGGGCGTCTCCACTGAAGCCCTTACTCTCAGCCAGTGAATTTCTCTCTGAGAACCTGCACTACATCTTGGACCGTGCTCTGACAGGTTGTGGTGATGATCAGGCAATCAAGCAACTGCAGTATCTTAGACCTGTTGTGGTTCTAGAAAGATCAAAATTGTCCTAGGTAGAGCTCTTGCCATCTAATAATACATAAATGAATTACCTGGTTAGTTTGAAACATTTTCACCTTTCATAGAAAAAAAAAAAAACATTCATATTTTTTGCTAATGTAATATTTTTGTTCCAGTTAGCTGCCAACCTATCACTTTGATGTACCTTAATTGCTTTCGAATGCGTGTGTATGGGAAAAAAAATTATAATAAAGACTGCCAAAAAAAGAAAGCATATATCTAATCTGAGTGATGTATACAGCATTTATACTCTGCCAGATAAACCTACTTGGCATTTTAAACCCAATATGACATCTTGAGTGGTGTGGAAGAGGTCTTGAACCATATTTTAACAATATGGCTACAATGTCTCGACGTGTATTTTCAATGAATGTTTCAAATCCGTCACTATGCTTCAAAATGTAAGCAATGCCCAGGCTCCATAAAAAGCTCTACACAGTGCTGTTGTGTATATAACGATGTGGTCTTCTTGCTCTCTTTTTTCACACATGGCTGATTGTTTAAAAAAAAAAAAAAAACTGAAAAGAAAGAAAGTTGGATGTTTACTACACATTGATCCAGCCTTGAATATATATTTGAGGTTGTGTGTCACATGTGGAGTTGATAATGAGAAATACAGTGTGCATGGAGGTGATGCATTACTGTTTTTATATATATACAGTAGCTGTCAGTAGTCAAAAGTGTAGATGAGGACTTTCTCATATCTTTGTACATAATGTCTGAGGAAGTGGTTGATTTTTGTATATTTCAGTATTCTAATAAACAATTCTGTCACATTCTGCCAAACAAATGGTTATTTGCCCTAAAATGTGTTGAGAATTGCTGAATTTGCATGTCATTGAGCCCAGAATCTTGAGTCAGTAATATTGAGATTTACTGGATAGGTGTTTAAAAAGCCTAGCGACATGCTGACAAGATTTGAATTGTTTACCTTCTTCATATCGAATGAGACATACAAAGTTTCCATTGACAAAGTATTTATTTGTCTTAAGTAATTATGAATACTGAATTTATTTTGTCAGTGACGATTAGGTGTTCACCATGTATCACCACTGTTCATGGCTCAGATTGTTTCCATTTAAACAGCCAGCCCATAGACACTAACAATGCAGTACATGGTTTTGTTCTCCCATCTCACAGCACAGCTGCCTATGGGAACATGCATGGAGAGAGAATTGTTCATTTACATGTCCATGTTTTGTAAATGAACAGTTGTTGGTCATTTACAAAATAGAGGTGGTAACCACCTTTGTGATGTGTGTACATATTTTTCGTATCCATGAAAGGCAGACATCTTAGATAGACTGCAGGATTACTCACCATCAGTTGAATTGTCCCAGAAACAAGAACTTGCTGTGTGAAGACCAGCCCCATTTTTCTGCAGTATAATACATGTGACTATATGCAAAAAAAGGGACAATGGTTGTTTTGAGGTTAACTAAAAACCTTTTCAAATATACATGCTTACACCTTAATAACATAATGTGATTTGACTTTTTGTCAGCACTGTAGCCTAGTACAAAATTATAGTTTTAATTAAGTGACAATACTTAGCAGCTTATGGATAACATTAAATAGTTACAACTATGTTACAAACCAATATACTTGAAAGATTTCCCTAGTTTGGTAAGTTGACTCAGACTTGACTCCACCACACTGGAGGTCCACTGATTAACACGGCTCTGTTGATAAGCGCTATTCCCCATGGTAGTTTCCACAACCTGGATTAAAATGAGAAAGTTGCGTGGAATAGCCCGTCACGCTGTGCGCGAACGGCAATAGGTGACTACAAATAATGCATTATATTTGCCCCAATTTCATTAAACATGTTATTATAACCTTTATATTTGTGTTCATTACAATATCACGTGCAATGTGTAGTTTTGGCTTACTTCTTTAATGACTGAAGTGATGTCGTCCACCACAAAGCCAGTCTGTAACAGAAAATACCGCACAGTATGCCATAAAGTAATATAGAGTGGCAAAAACGAAGGGGAAAAGGTAAAACAAAACGTACCTCTTCGTTGTTTCCAGTGTCATCCATGTTTTGTGATCTAGCCTTGGTGTTACTATAGATACAGCAGACACAGAAGTGCCCGTGTGCAAAATCACAGCGGAGCACAGCAGTGTATATGAAGTAAAAGCACAATGGAAATTGACTCAAATGTAGATTGAAAATGTATTCCATTTATTTTAAGGTATTTGAAAAAAAAAGTAGGCTTATAGCCAACATGATAATAACCGGAGAGCCTAAATGAGGAGAGAGAGAGAAAGAGCAGAATCAAATATGCATTCAGGTTGATTCTCGACATGTGACCCGTATGCATTCTTACATTAAAAAACACCTTGTGATAAGACATTATTTGAAGAAATGTTTCGTTTGCACTCCACAATTACACCTTACAAAATGACATGCAATTGATTCACTTATTCATTTAATCTTTTTTGCTGGCAGTGTCCAACTTTGTGAACTTAGTAAGTAAGCCTGTATAAGTTTACACTTTCTTTACTTTTGATACTGCCTATTTTATTTTTGCTTATGTGCTACATTGTATTTGTGGCCTTAATGCTATGAGTACAATAGCATTGTGCAATAGTAAAATCGTCTAAAGAAACCAATACTGTAGGCCTTGGTGTTTTTTGTTTACAAAAGTAACCGGAACTATTGTTAGAGGATGGTAGCCCGATCATGTTTCGAGGGGACATATTTGACAGCTGTACGAATGTGGGTGGATGATAACGGGAAGTACCTTTTCGAGCATGAGTTGTCATTGTGGATCAGTTGCCTAATATTACAACTCGTGGACATACTGGAGAACTAGATAACGCAACTTTAAACTTTTTCTTAATGAAGAAAAAATAGTGTCGCTTTGTTTAATAGCAAGAGCCTCTTCTTGCAGCGACACCTCGGCGGCGATACATTACCTTGGATCAGTCAGCAAGCTAGCTTCCTGCTAGCTAGCTATGATCTCAACAATGTTGCAAACCATAATAGAACTATCAGTGGAGAGTAAAATATTTTATGCCGTATTATTGTTCTCATGGGCGGTATATCTATGGGAGGCTTACCTTGCCTTCAGACAAGTGAGTGTCATTGCTCTAAGATGTCAAAGCATCTGCACCGTTAGGTGGTTGGTTTTTGGTAACGCTACACCCTAGCTAATGTTACTTTTCATAGATTAGAATATCTTTAAATTTGTCTGTCACGTTTGTTTGGTATCCAACTGTCTCAACATCTGATTAGACTATGTTTTTATCTTGTTCCTTCCGCAGTTTCGTTTGGTAGGCAACGTTGACTTAACGTTATTGCAATCAATTAGAAGTTAACATCGATTTAACTCCATAATCTATGCTGTTTTACCCACTTTAACCATACCTTTGTTTGCTGGCTGTAGAGGAGGATATACCGGACAACCACACACGTACCCCATGAGTTGGGAAAGATCATGGATGCAGAAACGTTTGAAAAATCCCGCCTGTATCAATTGGATAAAAGCAATTTTGGTTTCTGGTCAGGTCTCTATTCAGAGGCTGAGGGTACGGTAGGTATTTCTAGAATTGATTAGAAAGTGTTGGTAGCTCGACTAACGTTACTTTAAGTAAGAATTGTAAACGTAACATTGTTTCTCACATGCACATTTCTCTCTTTTCCCACTGTGTGTGTAGATGATACTTGTATTTGGTGGAATTCCCTTCCTTTGGAGTATTTCTGGATCCGTTATTGGACGCTTTGGCCTGGGCTCAGAATACGAGGTTTGCCTTCCCAGTTTTGTCATTTGTACAAAGCAGGAAACCAATAAAAAATCTGCCAAAATATCAGAAAGTGGTTTTTAAGAATAACGTTAATATTCAGACTTGCAAAGACTATTCTGTTGTCATGGCCCATTGTATAAGCAACTTGTAATGACTTGTCTCACTAAAAAATACTGTGAGCAGAGTGATTAGATCTGCATTGCATTGCAGTTGCTTTCATACTTTTGGTTCTAGCACACTGCAAACCTAACGTTATTTCTGATCACCTGATTACTTTCTATGCATTCCCTTCAGATTTCCCAGTCCTTGGCCTTCTTAATGCTAGCAACCCTTTTCAGTGCCTTCACAGGCCTTCCCTGGAGCCTCTACAATACTTTTGTCATTGAGGAAAAACATGGCTTTAACCAGCAGGTTTGTAATTGTGCATTAGAAACACTAGTTGTAAAAAGTTAAGTCATGTCGATGTTGCAATTATTACATTTCATGTAAGCACATCATAAATGCATGCCTGTTTTATTTTTTTATTTTTTAGTGATACTAGAATTCCATGATCTAAAAGCTGATATACTCTATGCTCTTGCCTTATTTCCCTAGACCATTGGTTTCTTCCTGAAGGATGCCTTGAAAAAGTTCCTGGTGACCCAGTGTATCTTACTACCGGTCACTTCACTATTACTTCACATCATTAAGATTGGAGGAGATTACTTTTTCATCTACGCCTGGCTTTTCACCCTAGTGGTGTCCCTGGTGAGTTTTCCACAAAAAGATATTCATTGTTGTGGATAGGAAATGTCTAGTTCACATATTTAGATTACAAACCAGTACTTGATATGCAGAAGAATGTTGAACCTTATCAGAGATTGTTGGATCATAGCCAGCACAAAATGGAAAAAATGTTTCTACTCTGCTTTAGGAAGAATGACTGTCACTTATAAATCATATTTTACATCATGACCGATCAAGTTGAAAGCTACATGTGTTCAGTCCTGCTGTTTAAAACTAGTCATTTTCAAAATATAATATAATGGTCTGTTTTTGTTCATCTTACGAAAATCTTACATTTCACGACATGTATCCTCTGTTCTTTCTTCCTCCTCTGTTCCATTCAGGTGCTGGTAACCATCTATGCTGACTACATTGCCCCTCTGTTTGATAAGTTTACTCCTCTGCCTGAGGGGGAGCTGAAGGAGGAGATTGAAAGCATGGCCAAGTCCATCAGCTTCCCTCTGACAAAAGTTTATGTTGTAGAAGGTAAATTTATCAACAGCACGAATGTGTAGAGTATAGCTAACAATATTTTCAATTAACTGTTTAATTAACACATTTAATTAAAATACTTAATATGACTGTCAGCCAAATCTCCCAGGTTATGTAATTAAAATGTATTTTT
>JASCQX010000053.1:16043685-16058655 GCA_030264415.1 Sardinella fimbriata
GTGTGTGTGTGTGTGTGTGTGTGTGTGTGTTGCATGCTGCGTGCAGGAGCGCATGTGAATGTAAAAAGAAAGTGTGATCCAACTACAGAAGGTCCTGTTACCTTTATTACGAATAAAACTTTCATTTACGAACACATAGTAAATCTCATGGAACACACACACAAAGTGATGAAATGATATTCAGCCTTTCTTTGCCTTGTCATTAGACAGCAACAGGTGGCTTGTGTGTAACAATATTCCATGATATTTCTGAATTAAACAGGACAATGTTTACATTAATAGATTAATAGTAAAAACAAAAACTACCACGAATCTTACATAGCCTACCCCTAGGCTGACTATCCTTACAACAACACCACATTCTAACAAACTCCCAAGCCAGTGATGATTTTTTTGTTGTTGTTTTATGAGCGTTTTTCCAAGGCATGAAATGGTTAACGTTAGTTCCATCACCAAAGACACAGTGATACCATGCAAGTGAAACCTCACCCATCCGATCAAAGCAAGATGGGTCAGGATGGACAAAATAACTAACAAGAACTCATTTTGCAACAATGTTTCAGCTTAGAAAGTTACTGCACTGTTAACAGAATGTCAGCTGCGATAAACATAAGAGTCAAAAAGTCTCCGATATCTGACACAACAGGGCGACATGAAGACACGCATTTCACATTACAGCTCATCAATATTTCATAGATTAAAAAAATCAATCTATTACTATGTCCTAATATAAGATGCACGTGTTAAAATGAGAGGCTAAGCATGTTTGGACGTAGGGAATGCTTGATGACCAAACTAACAACGGATAAAGAAGTCAAAAGACATCCAACCCGTTGCTTAAGAATATAAGGAAAGTACTCTACACACGCGAAATGTGTCTCCACCATCAAAGTACTGTAATAGTATTTACCAGTCAATGGCCATATTTCTGTCTGTAACTGTACAGAAACCAATGTTTTCATGGAGTTGGATGGCTGGGTCAGTTTTGACAGCTAGCTCGCTAGCAGCTTAGCATTTCACGTTGAGGATAACCACCTAGCCTAGCCTTCCAGTAAAACGGTCTGAACAACCTTAATTCCGACAACAGGATATCATTCGTTCACAGTAAAGTATTGCCAAGTGGGATATAGACGTGTTACTTGTGCAAAATCGGATATTTCGACTAGTTTCACATCTCATCAGCTGCTAAACCAGTTAGCCAAGCATAGTTAGCTATCCAAGCTAACTTGCTTGGTTGCTAGTCGAAGACAGACGTCATGCGCTTAGCTATGCTAACTAATACCTGCTAGGCTAGCTAATACGTCTGGTGCTGTCGTTAGCCAACGGGAGAAGACAGTTTGTATGGAAAAGTTCATGGCTTTAACTGACATATCAAGTAAAATAAACGGGCTCAATCGAATACGTCTCCATCAAATCATGAGACCCATTCTCAACCAACTTAAATGGTTCCGACAACAACCAGGCCTTGCGTTTCATGCGCAATAGACCGTCTACACAAGCGGGTCATGAACTCATAAACACAGTTGTACAAGTGGGAGCGCAGGGAGACAACAATCAAAACAAACGCGTCATGTCGTTATAATTTTACCGTTTTCGCTGCTTCTGCCCATGTCCGCCCCTTCTTCTTCCTCTGTTTCTCCCTCATGTTTGCGGTCGGTGCGGAGTGTCGACCGATTGTAAGTGCGTCTTGCTGTTTGAGTGGAAATGTTGCTTTAGTTACCGTGCAAGAGCCACCATTTCTGCCATATTGGGTTTTACTGTACAACGCCAGTCATGTGACTGACCCCTAAGTAAACGTCATCTTACTGTATAACAACAGTGATGAGCCAAGATGGATTTGGGGGCCAGGCGACGTCAAATGAGGTGTCCACATCTTCATTGAAATACAGTTAGCTACAAAGGGTAGATTTCAACTCCAGCAATCTGATAATAGCAATCTGTAATAGTTTTAATATAATAGAAAATTAAGTAAAAAATCAACATGTAAAATAACTCTACTGTATTTAGGCTAGGCTATACTAATAAATCCAATGATTGATCTATAGTGATACCACTATATTTATAATAATTCAGACAGTTATAATAAAATGAGAGCATATGACATGCAGGAAAATGAAGATGGTTTAAGCACAGACCATCACACACGCTGTTTTGCAATCTGTCCGGGGCACACTTGGCCTACATCCTGGCTTGTCTTTCTTTCCTGCTGTAGAGGTCAGTGCTGATCATTTTTTGGGGGGAATGCTGTTTGTATTACGCCGGCACAGAACAGTTGACATGCAAACTAAATTGGCATTGGGACACATTTCTATTAATCATTAACCCAGAGAGCAGTTTGAACATTATTTTCTATTTTTCTAGGTAACATTGTAACAGATACATAATGCATTCCCAATTTACAAGGAAAAGAAGACATAAGCATTTAAATGCTTTGGCCCACATACACATATATCAGGCCACAATAAAGCTTTTTACCAAAGTTTTCACCAACTGAGTTATAATTCAACATTGCACCATTCACAAAGGCTGCGGTTCATTTATGCAAAATGGTTTAAAGCCATTCAGAGACAACCTTGTGCTTTTCAAGTATTGAAAGCTTCAAAAATGTTGTTTACAAAGCTGCAGAGGCAAAAAATGCTCAGTTTTAAATAATACAAATAATAAAAATGCTTGGCTTGAAATAACAACAAAAAAATAACACTAACAGTAATTGCAAAGCTGTTTGGCCAGCCTTGCTTCCTTTCTCTCTGGCAATGGAGAGGAAGAAGATTACATGTTTGGAATGAAGGGATGCATACAGGCAGGGAGTTCAGCTAGGCCTCTTTCTCAGCAGGAAGGCTGGACCCACAGGCACCCTGAGAGACTGAAGAACGTGGGGAACCGGGAGCCAGCCAGCAGGCTGAGGAGGTCGAGGCCATGCAAGGTGCCTGATTCCTGAGGAGAAAACAGACAACAACAAGATGAGTGAGGGATTTCAAAACGTGCAGGCCATCTGTTATGAGCTCACAGCACACCATGTGATGGTGTTTCTAGGCAGTTCCTCTCCATGTTTCACTGTTGCTTCTGATGCTGTATCACCTGCATGCACAGTAGCCTACATTCCTGTTACACACACCCTGTCTTTATCTGGTCTGAGTAAATATAGCATTATGGGTGAGCCCCAAAACTATTGCAATTGTACAAACAGGACTTCTCAAGAGACCTCCTCAGATCTGTTGCCTGTGAACACATCTTTAGAGATTTGAAAACATGACCTTGTGTTCCCAACTATTTGCCCTCCCTTTTTTCTGGACAGAATCAAAACACAAAGGAAGCTCCTGCGTCTCACCAGGATTGTGATTTCCTGACTCGAGTTGCTGTTCCTCTTCTGCGGAGGTGGACAAAGTCAGGGAGTTGGTCCCTGCTGATCAGATCTGTGCCGTTCAAGTTCAGGTGAAACATAGCTGGTGGAGTCATGTCCAACTCCAAGAGCATGATATTCTCCGCCTGTCAAATCACACAATAAACCTGCTCAGGGTTTGGATGACATTTTCAGGAGTTTATCAAATGGTTCACAAGGTCTTTCACCTTAAAATACGTCCTTCAAACACATGTTGATTGGCTCCTTGAATTTTTTGTGTGGTACTGGTACTGCTCAGAATGAACATGATTTGTCTGTGATGCACTGGGTACCCCCTTAGAACTAAATGGGTACCAACTATGTTGGAAATTGATGAAAATGGGAGGTCCTACATTGTATTACTTAAATTTATCACACGGCTCTTTCGAATCCTGTAAAATGCTCCATTCACTTCAATGGGACTTCCTAACGTTCTACGGCCTGATATTTCTTAATAACAAACGTCAAGTACAACCACTGTTAGGGAAAGTGAAACAGGACATTGCCATAACCAATCAGCTGACTACAGTTTATTCGCGGAAGCTATTTTCCATCTTAATCATTAAAATAACTATGATACCGATGGTAAACATGCTGCATTTTCATGTTATTGATGTATGCAATAGGCAGCTGTGTAATAAGCAGGATAATGCTCAACAAGGCGGAATCATGGAATAACTTCCTTTGGCTTCTAAGCATCACTCTTTCGGGAGTTATTCCATGATAATGACCGCCTCGAAGAACGTTATCCCTTACATAATGAAGTACCACCAACCCTGTATCTGGGGGGCGCTCCTGTGGCTGCTGCAGATTGTGCGTACTGGCTGATAGGCCGCTTATATCCCACCACAGATGTTGGCCTTCGTTTAACACGACAATGACGGCTAAAACAGAAAAATAGCTATGTTTTTGTTTTTGTTTTTTTGTAATTAAGAATTAGCTTTGGAGTGACATTTTATTAATGACCATTATCACAATTTTGACCACCGGTCAGGTAACACATGTTGCTCACTTCTCTGAGGGAATCAGTGGAAGCATCTTCCACTGGTCCTCTTCACTGTCATATTGCAGTCTATTCATAATTTTGTTCTTCTCTTCAGGAGGGATGAAATTTTCTATGATCAGATTCCTGGAACCACAAAACACAGATATTCTTTGGCTTATTATTCATTATTGACACTTTTCTGTGGATCCACTTGACTGTGGATGTTTTACATACAGAATCAAAGTCTGTTGGTCAGATAAATTATGAGAAAATTACAACATAGACCAAATAGCGACCCAGAAGCTAACACTAATTGAATGGGGCATAGAATCTCACTTTCAGTTTTTCCTTGGTTTCTCTCAGTTAATCTTAGCTGTTGGTTTGCTTTTCGGTCTATGTTTTATAAAATTTTCTCTTTCTTACAGGGCTATGGATTGAATCACTGGATTTCTCTTGTAAGGTAAAAAGTTTGTTACAGTGTGTGTTTATGTTTGTGAGTTTAGTTTGTGAAAATGCATTCAAAAAGCTTTGCATGCAAAAAGTGAAAGTGTCAAAATTGAGTGCATTGGACTGTAGAAGTGCTTACTTAAACTTCATCTCCCTTATCAGTTCATGTTGTGTTTGTTCCAGCTCCTGTCTCGTGGCTACATGCTCATCAATGATATCTCCGATTTCAGTCTTTACCAGCTGCAACCTTGTATACAGCTGCATGCAAACAGACATACTGTACAGTAAGCCATTAATAACAAAAAGTGGATGAAATTAAGTTCTTTCAAGGTAGGCATCAACAGAACTGAAAAGGTAGGCATTATACCATGTGAGGCTGACAAGAAAGATTCATGGAATAATTAGTTAATAGTCAGTTATTAGTTAAGAATACTTTTAGATAATGGGATGCTGATGAGATGACAACATTCTCCTATATCATTTTGAGAACAAGCTGGTTCACCTTCTTTAGTTTCTTGGTCTTAAGCTCAACCTCTTGCTGCAGGGTGGTGAACGTTTCTCTCAGCTCCACAGTTTCCTCATCCTGCTCCAGCATCTGTTGTTGCATCTCCCTCTCCTCTCTCATCTGCCCCAGTGAGGAGGAAAAGAAGAACACAGGGACAGAGAGAATGAGTTGAGGGGATGGAGGGAGGGAGGGAGGGAGGGAGGGCAAGAGTGACTCAGTCAGTCAATATAATGTGCGTCATTGCCCATTTCAGTAGCAATGGAACAAGCTTACTATCCTGCCTCTTACCTGCTCTGCAATTTCTTGCCTCTTCAGTTCCAGCATTTTCTGTTGCTCATTAGTGTGGTCTACAATATTCTTACCCCCAACCAACAGCTTGCTTTCCATAGCCTGGAGGAAAAGAAAAGTTAACATTGTAATAAGCAGATGTCACTGAAAAAAAAACAAACAAACAAAACTTATATAACACCTCACAGGATTCGTGGGATGTTCTGTTTAGTATGAAAACCGTACCATATTAACTCACCTTATACTTCTCTATGAGGACTTCCATGGCTTCTTGCTCTTTTTGTAACTCCTCCACAGTCTTCTCGTTCTCCTCAGGTAACCGGAACATCTCTAGGTTCCCATTCACACTCTTTCTGTACTTGAGCTTTTCCGCTTTCCTCTCTGCCTCATCTCCATCCCTCTCCTCGTGAAGCGTCTCCACCACGTCCACATAACCCCCGTATGGCTTTTCCATCTCCCCGCTGCTCAGGCTTCTCTTCATCCTCATGCTGTCTCTCCTCTTCCTCCTTCTCTCTTTGGCCAGCATCCCTCGCTCCTCGAGTTGTGCTTTCAGACGGGCGATCTCCTCTTGGAACTCCCTGAGCAGGGCATCTTTGGGGTCCTCGTTTATGCGCGGCTTGTTCTTGATGTTCTTGGCCCGGTTGGCGTACCGCAGGGTTGTGATCGTCTCCTCGTAGTTACAGGAAGCAGGGCCAATGGTGGCCACCATTACTGTTTTGGAGTTGCCTCCGAGCGAGTCCTGTAGCAGCCGTGTGAGTTTGGAGTCTCTGTAAGGAACATGGGTGCTTGTGCCATCCACTAGGGCGGATATGACATTGCCAAGAGCAGACAGGGACAGGTTTATTTTTGCAGCTTCCTTGAAGCGCTCCCCTTTGGCCCCGGTCTTACTTTGGCGCTCGCTGCCAGCAAGGTCCACCATGTTAAGTTTTCCTACCCGGATGTGATCTTCCCCATCCAAGCCTGTCTCACTGCACTCAATAGTCACAATGAAGATGGCATGTGATCGAGAACTGCGCTCATTCATCTTAGTGAAACCTACAGACCGAGACTGGTTCCCCATGTCCATTACATGTTCAATTTCTTTTATGCTTTTGGTCACCACTGACAACATGTCTTTCACATATACCCCAGACTCAGGATTCTCTTTAAGATCAAGTTTTTTGTTGTTGTCTTTGCACAACAGGTCTCGAATCTCCTCCTGATATATTTCTATGTAGGAGACCCGCACTAGATATCGTTGGTTTTGAGATCTGGATATGTGAGTGAAAATGTGATGAAATGAATTTGGAATGACTCCACGCTTTTCAGGGTCTGTTTGCAAACCCTGCATGGTGTATGTTTTACCTGTCCCTGTCTGTCCATAAGCAAATATAGTTCCATTGAAACCCTTAAGAACCGATTCCACAAGGGGTTTGCATGTGTAGTCATACAGGTCATTTTGGGAGGAGGCCATGTCATACACCGCATCGAATGTAAAGGTTTTCATGATTGCCCCGGGCTGCGCCCTCGGATTACGCACCCTAACCTGTCCCAATTTGACATCTACCTCAACTATTTTCTCATGATTCATCGCCTCCTCTTTCTTACTGATGGGGCGGCATCGAACCACCACCTTCACCGTTTCGCCGTTCTTAGCCATAGACATCCTCCGCAATCTAAACATAACGCTGTCTGAACTCTTCCGCGACATGTCAAAAATGGCTATCACAATTCGCACAACAATATACCTCTGAGTCCGGCTTCCTCCCCGTTCTTTATGGTGCCGTTAAGTGTGTAGGCTATATTCCCCAAAAAACATTTTATATTCAATGGCGATGCTCCCCTCTGTGGCATGGTGTCTCCGCTTGTATTCCAGTGTATATTGATGAAGGACTCTTGAACATCTTTAAATATCTTCAGCTACCACAGCACGAATTGATAAGGAACAGGCTACAATGAAAGGATGCTTCAGGAACGAACCAACGCGGACAGCCCAGCCCACTTCTGTACCTCTGTGGTCCCCTCCCTGCTCCGCAGACAATGGATAGGCTATAAGGCGTCTCACAGCCCACGCCCTAGGTATACTGCTATAATAAATCTACTACAACCCATGATATTAGCCCTTTGTAGCCTTTGCACGGTGATAGTAAATTCGAATAAAATAATAAGCTAATTTAAAAAAGGTAATCAGGAACATTTGATGTCTCCAGTCTTTCTATAATAGCTGTTAGCCTATTACTGTAATTTGTCCGACAAATTTCTATTTCTTATTTTATTTTATTTTTTACATAGGCCTAGTTCATTCTGATCTGCTTATCGGCGTGAAGGTTAGGCCTAGGTGCCAGCTGTTAATAAAACAGACTGGACTGCTAAAATAAGTCTTTTTCATGACTCCCTCATTACTTGTAGGCTAATAAAGTGACGACATACCCATTTGGAGACCAAAATATTAACTGGGCCAAGAAACTGCTGTGCATGGAACCTATTTAGAAACTTTTTCTGCATAGGCTACAATCAGGTCACGGTGTCAAAACATTTCCCCTTTTTTCACGTCAGAATTACCAGGCCTAGAAATTGCACTTTAAAAGAGAGGCCCCCGGCTTTAAAACGGCCAGTCTTCTCACATGCAGCCTAAGAGCAAGCTGTTCATAAAGTTACGCAATCTTTGACCAATGGAAATCCAGGAGGGTGTTTCTCGTACTCCGTGTGTAGAACTTCATCGGGTCCGAGTGCAAACTGCGACTTCTATCCCTGAACTCAACGAACTAGGACAACAACGTATGAATAGCATTGCTTAATACGCGTGTTTATTCTGTTTTGCCATAAATCTTGAGATTAGCCTCTTTCGTGCAATCTAAAAGAATACTAGCTTGAAGTCAGAACTGCTGCGTCGTTAGAATGACACATGATGGTCAGTCTCGCGAGTTGCCAATAGCGACCGTATAGTTTACCGGTTTGTTTCCAAGGCTAAGCGAAAATCTATCCTCACCTCTAAAACAACTTGTAAGGCTACATCAGCTGGTGTTGAGGTCACATTTAGTTGCTATCACAAGCCAATTCTCTGGTTTGAAATATGGCATGGGAACCTAATCGCGGGCGGCTACTGTGCATGCTGTCGCTAACTTTTGGATTTTTTATTGTCGAAGTTGTGGTCAGTCGAATGACTGCTTCACTGGCCATGCTCTCGGACTCGTTTCACATGCTCTCGGATGTGATAGCTTTAGCTGTGGCCCTGATTGCCGTGCGCTTTGCACAAATGACACAGTCCACTGCTACAAATACTTACGGCTGGATCAGGGCTGAAGTGATGGGAGCTTTGGTTAATGCGGTGTTTTTGACAGCTTTGTGCTTTACTATCCTTCTGGAGGCTGTGGAGCGCTACACGATCCCACATGAAATCGAAAATCCTCGGGCTGTTATCTGGGTCGGTGCCGCTGGTCTTCTTGTCAACCTGTTGGGTCTTTTTCTGTTTCACGAACACGCTGGACATGGACACTCTCACGGTCATTCTCATTCTCACCGGACCAAGACGAAAACATCAGAAAAATCCAGCAATACAAAACCTAGGCTGGATGGGTCATCAGAAGACTTGGCCTGTAATCTGGTGGTGAGCCCTGGCAGCCAGAAAAAAAATGGTAAGTAGAGTTTACAATGTATTACTTTTCCAGTTGTTTCAGTTAATCAAACGGTCTGTGTACCTTTTTTTTAATCATCTAACAAACTTGGCCTAGTGAGATGTAGGCCCACTTAAAAAAAACTGAAGGCACCACAAAAACGGCATGAATTCTGTTAAGTTTAATTGTTCTATTTTTGCAGCTGACATGCTCCACAGTGAGGAAATAGAGGTGCATGTAAATGGTGGGATGCATGTAGAAGAACTTGAGCCCAACACAAACTCATCATATCAGCTTAACATGCGTGGTGTCTTCCTCCATGTGCTGGGGGATGCTCTGGGCTCCGTCATTGTGGTGGTAAATGCCCTCATCTTCACCTATGTTTGGCAGCCATGTCCTCCGACAGGCCCTTGCAGGAACCCCTGCTTCAGCCAACACTGCCCTCATCAGATGCCCCATAACGGGACCTCTGGCTCAGAGGTGCCCTCTGCTGGACCTTGCTGGGTGCTGTACCTTGACCCCACCCTTTGTGTACTAATGGTCTGCATCCTGCTCTACACCACCTTTCCGCTGCTCCGTGAATCTGCGCTCATTCTGCTGCAGACCGTGCCCAAGGAGGTGGATGTGGGACGTCTGCGCCTGCGCCTCCGCAGTCTGGAGGGTGTGCTGGCGGTGCATGAGTTGCATGTCTGGCAGTTGGCTGGTAGTCGCATCATTGCCACCGCTCACATCAAGTGTCACGACCCCGATGCCTACATGGACATCGCCAAGCGCATCAAAGGCATGTTCCATGATGAGGGCATCCATGCCACCACTATCCAGCCTGAATTTGGGGGCACCACAGTAACCGAATCCGGTGGCACATTGTGTGAGCTTCCATGCCGCATCCAGTGCGCCCCAAAGCTGTGCTGTGGGACTGGAGCCATCATTGCATCTGCGGGGAGCCCCACATCCAGACGAACCCCAGACTCTCGTGTACAATACCAATCCCCCACTGGGACAGCGGTAACCTACACAGAGGGGCAAGGGGCTGAGGTCAGGCTCCAGAAAGACGTAGAGTCCTCTGTGTGAGACCAGTGTTCAGATGACTTGAGATGGACTTCAAAGCTAATTTTTATACTCATAGATGCCATGTACAGAAATGCCTCTTGTTTTCCTCGTTTGGTTGGACATCCTGTCCTAATATGAACGATCAGCTGCCTTCTATGTTATTTTCCTGGTAGAGCCTTCTGACTTGTGACTCTGGCAGGCCAGAACTCATGACTGGAACAACAGGTGATGTGAATTGTGCCTTCAGGGCAAACTGAGCATCATGTGAGTGCACGCATGGAAAAGCCGAGGACTGGACGCAATAGGCTGAAAACTTCATCTAGCGGCAAGCTACCTCTTTGGATTTCAGAAAACTACTGTATGTGCACAAACAGCAATACTGCATCTGAAATCGATTGCCTTAACTGCGTGATTGCAATCTGAAAGACTTAGTTTAATTCATATACAAGCTCTTGTAGCTATTAACATTTTTATGACTGTGAAAGATTCTAGCTAATAATAAGGATAACTTCTGTCTGTAATATGTTCATCTTAATTCATTTCAAAAGTGTCAAAAAAGCAAATAGCCATTAGATGTGAGATGTGTGTTTTATTGAAATGGTACAGAGGATAAAAAATCAGGATGTCATCTAACTAGACTTGAACAAAAATATACAATTTAATATATTGCATTATTACTGGAAATAAATACATTATTTATTTATAATACAACTCTGTGGGACAGTGTTGCCTTGAAATTAATTGGAATGACAGATGATCATGTGAAAGATAGAGTTTGAGACTGAACATCTCTCTAAGATGAAGCCCACCACCAATAACCAATGAGAAATTTTAACTATTTTCTGTGGTTTTATTTTCTGTGGTGAGTTGTGTACAAGTTGTGCCTTTTAATGTAAATCTCTACATGAACTAGATTGCTAAGCTGCTTTAATAAGTCAAGCCTCCACGTTTGTTTTAAACAGTTGCAAATTCATCAACATTTTTACATTTTATCAGTTAACACAACAATAAAACACATTTTTGCATTTGAGTATTCTTGTATGTGCACAGAAGATTCAAAGCTGCCATGTATTAATCTGGTCAACGGTGTAGTCCTGAGTGTTTCACTAACAGCTGAGCAAACAGACCGGAGTTTTTTCTTTATTTTTTCTCAAGTGGACCTTGAGACCAACATCATGTACTGTATTACCGGTAGTATTTACACAGTTACCAGTATATCCACTCAACAGTGTGATCACTATGACCAGCACTGTCTCTATATCTGTCCTAATTCATCTACGGCCTTGTTGTACTGGCATATGAGTGGCTGGATGCAATCAGTTGTGACATTTAGAATGAAAAGGCTGGGGATCAAGCAAGAGCAATAGGTTTACCCAGCACAGTCTGATGCAATCACTTCAGTGGTCTGTAGGGCTCTGTGTGCTAAAACAATGGAGAAAGGCTTTCATTCAATCTACTTAAGTCCACAGTCCTCCAACCTCTCTGGGCCACAGTCTGCCTCAAATTGTTCAGTTCAGTTTAGTGGCATTGGTATGTTTGTATATAACGTTACCTTGTTTCTGCATGCTCTTTGTAAGTATTTGTGTATGATTACTCCCTCTTCCCTCTCTTAAAGACCTAGTCAAATTTGAACAAAAATAATGCTGCTATGATAAAGCAATGTTTGTTTTGTTTTTTTTGCAGTGATCCATAAATATAAAGACAGTCACCGACCAGTCTAATGTAAAGCTTTCAACCACTCAGCAGTACTACCTTTTGGAGCGCGGATGCATAATACAGAGCGACTCCCAATATACGGCTCTGCAGTAATAGATCCAACTGTGCCACCTCGTGGTGAAAATTATTACATGATGATTCATTATCGTCTCCAGTCCAGTAGGTGGCAGTATGTACCTTCTACTTGGTAAGAATGTCGGCGAAAAATAAACGTTGCCCTGTTTGATGCTGGATGGTAGCACACTAGTCTTGTAATTTCTCTTTTATGCATTTGAACCTGGTATTAATGAAATCCATGAAGTCTTACAACAGATTACAGTTTACAGTAGTGTTGGCCAGGTATGTCGTTCAATATGCATACTTTGGCAAGTAACACTAACAGCAGTTTGCAGATGAATTTTATTAACTGACCTATCAAGTTAGCAAGCAATTTTGACGTTAACGTTAGCTAACTATTCACAAGTCAAACGCGTTACTTTGTTGACGTTAGTTATTCTCTTTACTTTTTCATCTGCTCATCAACCAAAAAGAGACCTAACCTCTTGTCAATATCTTCCGACATGTAACGACATGCACCTTTACAGATTGCAAGCATGAGGTAGCTTAGCTAGTCAAATCAAGTCAAGGTCAGCTGAACCACTTGACAGTCTTACCACAAACCTCCTCTTCAGAGTGTTTAATAACGTTAACGCTGCTCTTTATTCGTTTATTTACAGGTAGTTAGTGATGTTTCCTCGGTCGCTATGGACGTCAGTCACGCATGCGGGCAGGAAAGCTGTATGTTCCTGCGGTCCCATTAATTGGAAACTGTCAGACCATCCTCATTTTCAGCGCGAGATAACAGCGCACCACGGATTGGTTAAGTGTAGGCCTGTCTCCCCCGTTTGTGTGCGCAATTACGCACAACTTTCGACTACTGCACCTCAAAACTATGGATCGATACTACACAACGACAAACAGCTACAATCTACTGCCCTTCTGTTTCATGGATTGGTACCTTTGTTCTGCAAGAATAACCTGGGCCACAGATCTGCATCTGTGTTAAGGTTCTTAAAAGAACCATGCAATGCATGGATGATGCAGAGGCGCTTCAAAACTACTACAACCACCAAGTCGGTACTGAAACAAGGTGGCCTGCCCAGTAAACGGACCGTAAAAGGCGCAAGAACGAAGCAGCCGTCAAGAGCCAACCAGCCAGTGCCAGAAGAGGACCCGGTAGGACCCCACCTCTACAGCGACTTCGAGTAACGTTATTTCTTTGCCGTGGAGAGTCTTCGTAGACAGGTCATTTGTTTCATTGTCTGCCTGTGCTCTGATCATTGTCTTACAGGATGCAATGCAGTGCATTGCTTTTGCAACAGCGGACCAATACCATTTGCCCACTCTCTGCCATGACTTAATTGCCAATGGTTTCCATGAAATTACAGACCTGCCACGAGGTTTGTATATACAGGTACTTGTTTAACAACATAAATACATAGACCTAGATCAGTGGTTCTCAAACATTCTCGGTCATTCCCCACTTTGGAAGGGAGAGAATTTTCGCGCCCCACTCAGACGCAAAAAAAATGATGGCAAAATAGACCCAATATGTTCATGTTTTGGTTTATAAATAATTTGTCTCTTATACTGAAATATTTAATCATATAGGCCTGTTAAAATATTGCTACTCTATATGCAGTACAACACAATACATTGCAGTTTTTGTGTAGTATTTTGTCCAAATTTGCAGTAGGCCTAACGTAGTCGATTTCAGAGAAACCTCTTGCGCCCCACCTGTCATATGTCCACGCCCCACTGGTGGGGCCCGCCCCACACTTTGAGAAGCACTGACCTAGATGATGGATAGTGGTGGATAGAGACAGACATTAATTTAAGATGCATTCATTTCAGATGCCTCCAATGTGCTGGTGATTGGAACAAACAACATAACCAAAGCTAATGACAATGCCACGATGTTCTTCTTCAGGTAGGCCACACTGAGAATTCCCCTTGCATATTCATGACAACCAAAGGTATTCACTACAAACTCAATATTTTAGTCTGAGCAAACATAGACCATTTCTCAGATCTCAGTTAAAATTGAGAGTTGGTCTGGAGTTGACTCATTAACTCCACATAGTGTGAACATTTTTAATAAAATCGGAAGATTAAACTCTTATGAAGTCTTTTTGGAAGTGCAGCAAACACATCTTTCTTTTAAACAAAACTATGGAGTAACAGAACCAGCTAATTCAAATTTGCCAGCAGTTTCATACCCTTGACCATCACACATGCACCTACGAGCACATGCACAAACACACACACACACTGGATGGACACTGGTTTGGTTTCTGGGATTTTGGTGATTTTGAAAACGGACTTGAGAAATACAGATCTACTGTCCAAACCCTGGGTATTGAAGAAGCAGATGCATAGAGAGTTGAAGAGTCCTGTCTTATTAATTATTATTCTGTTTATCTTATTCTGTAGGGAAGGATCAGTTGTGTTTTGGAATGTTGAGGAGAAAACTGTAAGTATGTAACATTGTTGATATCTGTTAGGGCACCAGTTAAGATGTTGTTAAATAAAGTACATTCTTTATCATGTAAATATACAGTATAACAGTTTATAATTTATTTATGATTTTTATATTTCTTTGAATACATTCTATATCTGGAAATTATTTTTGCCTTCTATAGATGAAGGCTGTGATGCGAATCCTGGAACAGCATGAAATTCAGCCATATGAGGTTGCTTTAGTTCACTGGGAAAATGAAGAGATTAGCTACACTATTGGAGAGTATGTAACATACATGACACTTATATCTGTGTACATGCACTGCAGATAAAGTAAATTCATTTCAGATCACATTTGACTATTTATACCACTGTATTGTACTACTGCATTTCTTAATTTGAGAAATAACATTCACATTAATGTGGATATAATGTAGCCTGGCTTTCGCAACCATCAAAGCTCATATGAGCTTAGTCTGGCCAATCTCACATACTAGCCACCTTCTCA
>JASCQX010000053.1:16509427-16520855 GCA_030264415.1 Sardinella fimbriata
AAAGACTAGATCATTGTACAGTTCTCCCTAGCATAGAACAGTACAACAGTCAAATCTTTAGCAATGTGTATTTTGATACTGACTTGAATAAATGCATGTATTGTTTTAATGTGTTGAATAAAAGGACACGGTTAATTAAATACAATGATGCAAATATTATGAACAATCAACTTGCATACATCCAAAA
The DNA here is from genome assembly GCA_030264415.1 of Sardinella fimbriata. Lineage (NCBI taxonomy): Eukaryota > Metazoa > Chordata > Actinopteri > Clupeiformes > Clupeidae > Sardinella > Sardinella fimbriata. The sequence goes on from JASCQX010000053.1 coordinate 16,509,615, forward strand.
TATATATGTATACATACATATACAATTAATGAGTACAGTTTATTACAGTACATGTATAATTAATTTGGATATAAGAGACCACAATAAAAAACATTTCCCCCTGGAATTAAATATGTCATTTCACCTTGTACCTTGTGTCAAACTTGACAACAAACAAATAAATACAGTACAGTTATCAGCTGATATAAGCATGAAGATTGCATCATCTCAAGACCACATCATATGTATACAAAAGGGATGTCACATGAACACTAACTGGAATGTTAAATATCATAAAATTCCATGATTTTCAGTGATTTAAGAAATATGACTCTAAACTCTAAGAATGCTGTTTAGTGATTAAGGAGAGTGATACAAATAGAGAAAGTGCTTAGTTAATCCCTTGATAAATGAAATTCCCCAGCATCACACGTATACAAAACACATATCTGAGTTGTTTATGAAGTATTCATTGAGAATAATTTAGAGCTATATTATGACCATATGCCATATACATGTAGTATACTTTAATAGTCAACTGTAAAACCTTATGCATGTACATTTTGTGAGATACTGTCTCTAGTTATATATGTATTTGAATCATGTATGACAACACCATTTCCATAAAGATGTAATGCTCAGGTAGATGTTGGCTACTTGTGTGTCCAGTTGCAGAAGGGACTGAGGTCAGCTGAGTGTAGAGACATTGACCACCATCTTTCAATTTGAAAAAGTCAAGAAATAAATCAACGGTCTAGGCCTCTCACTCAGACAGTAGTGTGATATCAGCTGGTTACTTCACCCTCAAAGTCCCAGGCTGAAAGCTGGCTACACAAAATATAAATCCCAACAGCAGCATTATACTGGTTGATTGACATAAAAAAAAAACTCATTCATAAAGCATTGTCATAATGTTACAATATCTGCTTTTTTAGACCAAGCAATAAACTCAAATACTGTTAGTTTTCTCTCCTACAGAAAGTTTTGAATAAAGGGTCTTGCACAACACTGAGAAAAAGTACAGCGTAAAGTATGAAACAAGAACTGCATCACGTAGCAATCCGCAATAGTAGCTGTATCACTTAAATCTTTAAAAAAGCTACCAGTGCAAACAGAGTTGCATTAAGACCTCATGTCTCTCAGACTCAAGCTAGTCTAATCAAGTGCATTAACACAATACAGTATACAACCATTTCTTTTAATACTCTGGTATAGGGGAAGCATACTGATTAAGCCCACAGACCCAATGAACACACTGTTTTGTTTTGTTTTTTCAATTCAAATGAAAATTAATGCTGTGAATTCTTACATTGTTGTATTGATATTTTTTGTATTTATATTATTGATAGAAATATGTCTACCCTCAAGTATGATGGCAACAATAAAATAGTGGATATATAAGGAGATAGACACCTTTGGACCAGGAAAATACCAAAGACAGATTCCGGCCCTACCTTTACACTGGTCTCTAAGACATTTTATTTTCATAGTGAAAACTGATATTTCATGGTATATTGTTCAGATGAATCATTTTGACTAAGTTATGTAAGGAGGGAAATGGGTGTGCTCAATAGGTACGCTTCCCCTAAACAGTATAGGGCAAACAGTATAGCAAAGGCACAAACATCAGTCATTCTTCTAAATTTACCAAAACTGAATCCAATCTAATATTATTTAAGTATCCTACAAACCTCTTCTCTTAGTAGGGACTTTGAAATTGATTAAATCCCAATATTGCCATAGCCTTTCAATAATGAAATGACTTACAAACAGATTTATCAAATGTAGGCATGTGTGTTTATGCGTGTATGTACTGTAGGTGAGTATGACTGCATGTGTCGTATGAATTATGTGCAAGGACAAGCAAGGTAGTTTGCATAAGTATATTTTTTTCTTTTTGCCACATATTGCACCTAAAATTCCATCAAAGAAATTATCCCGCTCTTTCTCTCCCTTCCCGCCGACTCCCTTCCATCCATCTAACTTTCTCTTCTTATGTCCCTTCATCCACCCTTCAATCTCCCCTCCCTCAAATCACCCCCCCCCCCTCAATTTCCCTCATTTCCTGTTTCCATCTCCTTCTGATTGTTCTGTGTGACAGCAGTGCAGCTCAGCTCTGAGCAGACTTCTCCTCCGCAGTGATCCTGAGAGAGGCGATGGCTTCAGTGCAGGTCAGGACGCTCTCCTCTGATTGGGCCTCACTGCTGCTACTCAGGGCAGCCTCTCCATCTCCCCTATCGGAGTCCTGAGGGCTGAGGGCAGGCGCCCCCTGCTGTCCTGGAGGCTCTGGCTCTCTGTCATTCGCAGCTTGGACGCCCCTAGGGCTGGCACCGCTCTCCTCCACCACCGGGCTTTGTCGGTGGGAGCCTGATTGGTGAGGCGTGGTGGTGGTGGTGGCGGTGGCGGTAGAGGCAGCAGCAGGTGCCTGGGCGGGCAGCATCTGAATGCCCCCTACGGGCATCAGGGGCAGAGGCCGGGCCTGCTGCTGGGAGTGCAGGGGCAGGTGGCTGAAGAGGTCAGCGTGACCACTGGAGAACTGACCTCTAATGGGGGCATCTCCACTGGGGACATGAACGTTATGTAGAGTGTTGTGTTTATGTGCCTAAGAGACAGAAGGAAAATGAAAGAATTGATAAAGGCAACATAGGAACTTTCAACTTCATGTTAGTAAGGCTTTAAACTTGTGACTTTATTTCATGCATGACATCATTGTCATGATTTTGCTTGTGCATATGTTTTTTTTTACATCTATGAGTTGAATACCAAAACAAACTAAAATCAAACACTGACCTACAGACTTAACTTCGTATCTGCATTTCAGTACTGATATTTCAGACAAGCCATGGTCTTTGTTTCTATTTGAGAAGCTGTTTAAGGCATTGGTTCTCAAACTGGGGTCCAGGGACCCCCAGGGGTCCGCAGCACCTTGTCAGGGGGTCCGTGAAAAAAGTTTGCTACAAAGTCTAAGCTTACCTTATGCAGAGAAAAATAGTAAAGTCTAGAACCCATTGGCATTGTGCTAATTTTGTCAAATGCAATAATAACATGCCTATCTAAAACTATTGTGGTATTGCAAAATGTGGTTTAGAAGAACAAATGACTATAGTCTTATATAGTTACATTTTTGTTGCGAATTAGGGGCCCTTGGAAAAAATTCTGCTCCATGAGAGGTCCCCGGCCCAATAAAGTTTGAGAACCCCTGGTTTAAGGCATTCAAGGAATGTCACATTACCTCCAAGCCAGAAGGTAAAGGCAGTGTAGCAGAAGGTCCATGAGGGCTTGTGTCCAATCTCGTGCCTCTTCCCTGTTCCCATGGTGCCCTGCTGTGCTGAGATCCCCGGCGTGGGGACGCGGCCCTGAGCATGCCTCGCTGGCGTCCCCGGGGGGACAGTTCACGCCTCACACCCCCTTCGTGCCCAGGAGACAGAGCCCTACACAGAGACCCGGAGGAGAGGTGCTGCAGTGGCGACGAATCTCTTCCAAAACACACATCTCTTTTGGGGGAGACAGCTCTTAATGAGGCTGCATCAGCCCGCGGCGACAGGCCTCCTTGTGGCGAGCAGTCCCCCCTTCCTCTGGGAGAAGGGCTTCGGTGAGGTGTTAAAGACGGGCTCCACTGGGGGGTCACAGACGTGTCTCGGGGTAATGACAGCAAATATGAGGTGTTGGAGTGGAAAGACGTGGTGGCATGTCGGGAGGACATGGCTACACTGTCGTTGTCGTTCCCAGGTCTTGGCTCACTCAAGCGAGACTGCAGCTCGCTGCCTGCCTCCCCGGGCTGTCGGGTGTGGGCATCCCTCTCCCTGCCGGAGGCCGAGGGGTGAACCTGGATGCTAGGGAACTGGGAGAGGTAGCTGGGAAGGTGCGGGGAGTTGATGGCGCATGGCAAGGGACTGGTGCTTCTTGAACGAGTTCTCGGAGTGGAACCGTCTTCGTCATCATCGTCATCATCATCTTCGTCCATCTCATCACCATCGTCATCAGCACCATCAGAGTCATCCACATCTGAGAACTGGTGCTTGATTGTAGTACCCAGTGACCTTGATTTAGCAGTTGCCCTCAAGATGTCCTCTGTATTGTCTAATATAATGCAGACAAAGACCCCAATAAGATTTGCATTACAAAAGGGAAACAGCAGTTTACAGTCAATTGCAACAATGTCATGGCAGAAAGCATTCTTGTATGACATGAGCTGCTTTATAGCTTTTTTGTGAAGGAAACCAAAAGCCACACTATCAATATTTATAAGAAGATTACTCAGGCTGCTAAAGCTTGTAGCCTACACAGTCTGTGTTCAGCTTACCAGCGTCGTCTACACTGTCTATTGATGTGAAGGACACCCCCAGCTCCAGACACTTCTTCATGTGGGCTTTGGACTTCATGTGTTTGGTGAGGTTTCCTAAAAAGGTATTAAGAGCAGTTATTAAGCCCTCTGCTTTTGAAAATATTTAGACCAGAAGATATTTACTCTGTATGTGGAGTGGATGTTTCAGGTAAAATTTATGATTCATGATGAATGAAAAATGTTTATGATAAATGAATAATTTGCATCACTGGTAAAGATTATATTGTGAAGAGCTTACCTTTAGTTTTAAAGGCGAAATGACAGGATTTGCACTCATAAGGTCTAATGTCTGTATGAGTGCGAATGTGTTTCTTCAGCATGCTGGGTTTCTTACAACGAATCCCACACTCTTCACAGATATACTTTCCCCGGCCACGACCTCGCACGTAGACATAGTCTTCCGTGGACTTAAAACTGAATGAGACATTTGCCAACCAATTTGATTAGACATGTGGGAGAATGAGAGAGAACTAATGAAATTTTCAATATACAAAACATTGGTTATAACTTGCTGTCAACCAAATTCAATTATGTCTGGAGTTTAATAAATTAGAAAGGGAAGATGAAAGGTCACTCACCCTCCCTCAAATATTTTGATACGGGTTGGTTCGGGTTGCTTCGGTGGTGTCTCCATGTCCTTGTGATCCTCCATCACATTTTTATTACCAGATCTGATGCCCTTCGCAGCCCGCTTGTATGTCATCATCTCCTCCTCTCCGAGGTCTGGCTTCCCCTGTAGCTTGAATATAAGAGTACTTGTATCAAGTTAAGTTAAGTGTTGAATGTCAAATACAGATAATATATTCATTTATACTGAGGAAACAATAACATATCCTGTTTATAATATGTATGGAAATTACTTGAATAACACTTTGAGGGTTACAATGGTGACCGAGACCGAGACTTTTTTTTGTTTTCACTTACCTCTCCAAACCTTTGCTTCCAGAGGAGAGAAGACACAAGTATTCCAGGTTGATACATTGCTGCAAGGGTGTAAATGTCTGAGTGCTTTTTCTGCTTAGTGCGGAGAAGAGCCAATATTGTTTTGGTTGCCATATTGGGTGGGTTCGGGTCAAAGGATCTGACGCACCATGTGGCATAAACTGAAAACAGTGGAGCAGCCAGGGCACTGTTTGGCTTGGTTGAATGGAGGTAGCACCAACTCACACATGTTGTTGTGTGAAGGCTTGGGAACTTTGAGAAGAGATGCACGTTGGCAAAATCAGCAAGCAGCATAGCAGCACCGAATCCATGGCTGGCAATGAGTTTCTGAAGATCCCTTTCCTGGCTTGTGCCAGTCGAGACTGTTGAATCAGATGTAGGTCTGGAATCCTGTTCAGATTCATCCATATCTATACTCTGAGGAGACTCTGGTCCACCATCAGATGAATAGCGGAACTTGACTGGTGATACCATGGGCTTGTCTTGCAGTTGAGATTGTATATCAGACATGGAGGAGCTTGAAATGTCAGACAAGGATGGAGATATTCCTCTTTGTGTTCTCTCCTCTTTAATTCTATCCTTATGCTGTGAAATGTCAGGATTGCCAAGCTCTACGGCACTCAGCTCTGCTACAATTTGACCGTACATCCTCTCCTCTTTGACTCGCTTCTGCTGTTTTGACTCTACAAAGAGGTCTATGCTGCTGGCGGGAGAAAGCATGCGTTTCGCTCTTCCACCACTAGGTGCCTCAGTGGTTGAGATAGTTTTGGAGGTCAAGGACAGAGGTATGCCTGTCTTAAGTCTGGCTGGAGATAGCTCTGGGTTGTACAGAAGTCCGCTAGGTTGCCCAGAGACCTGAGTTAAGTCAAACCCAATCCCTTGCATCATAGCAATACTGGCCAAGGAGCCCTGAGAGGCAGCACCACAGAACACCAGAGAGGAGCCAATGTTCCTTGTTTGGCTGTCGAAGATCTGAGACAAACTGGAGTAGGTGATGCTCCCATGGGATGGCACCTGCATTTGAATTCTCACAGGAACCAGTGAGGCAGATGATGACTGGAGGGATTGAAGGTTTGGAGGTACAGGTGCTAGATGGGCCTCTGATGAAACATGAGTGGCTGAGGAGACCCTCTTGGGATTCTTTGACAAGTCCTCTACTGGAGACTTTGCGTCCATTGGAGCTTTAGCTTGAGGATAAACACTCTCTTTTGACGCCAGGTGGAGTTGTCTGTTCTGAAGATCTTGTAACTGATGCCAAGGAAGAATGTGGAGGGGGTCAGGTTTCCAGTAGTGCCCTGATGTCGCTGGCAGGAGAGAGGCCAGATTTCTTGGAATCATAGGGTATGCTACAGTCTCATGGGCCTGTAGCATTTGCTTGTCAGGGGATGGGGTTCCTGTTTGCATCTCAACTGCTCCTTCAGGGCTGCTAGCTTGAATATATCCTGGGTGCTCTATGTCTGGGGAGATCTTACTCCCTCTAGTTGCCGAGTAATCTGAGACAGAACTTGGGTAATGATACATGGGCTCTGAGTCTTGTTTGGCAGAAATATCAACACACTTCTCTTGTGTCGATGTCTCTGGCTCAACACTTAACGACGCCTGTCTCACCAGGTAACCTCTTCTGCGTTGCTTTATCCCTCCTGCGCTGGCATAGGCCTCTCCTTGTCTTGACTTTGACGCGGGCGAGAGACTTCCATAGTCAAATGACTTGCTTCGTAAATCTGGGAGTTCAGCTGCCGAGATGAACGGAGCCTGCTCTGAAGCGGATCGTCTCATCTCCTTCTGCCGGTGTTCCCCAGGAATGGAAAGAGTATGTCCACTTCCTGGCACAGACAAGAACTCCAAAGGTTTGCCATACTCGTCTAATTTTGTCACAGGCGCAGAGACAAGGCTCTCATCTCTATCGAGGGACAAAGAGAAGCTTGAGCTGTGAGACAAGTTGCTGTCTTGACTTGGACTCCTGGAGAGACTAGTACAGGCAGATTCAAAACTGGAGTCACCTGAAGAATACTCAAGGTCTGCTAATCTTATTCTTTTCTTTTTGGGCGGTAGCTTCTCCACTGGAAACTGAGACAAGGTTTCACTTCTTTGGGGCCACTGAAACTCCTCTGCTGGCTTGTCACGATGCTTGATCTGGGACTCTGCAGGCTTTGGAGATCTGTCTGGTTCTTCTGTCACCCTAATTTCAGGAACTTGGATACTAGGTTGACCAGTTAATTTGCGAGGTTCAGGACCTGGCTGTGATGCCTTAATGTCCTTGAACTGACTAGAACTAAATGGAACATTCAGCTGTGCCTCTCTCTTAATAGTTTTTACATCACTTTGCTCTGTCATTGTTTGTGGACTTTTGTCCCGGTGATGAGGCTCACTTTCACCATGTCTTTCTATGGAGCCCATTCTGCTGACCGAGTTTGTGTGCTGAATTACAGAGATAACATTACTTTGACTCACATTCTGCTTTGATTCACATTCAGCTGAAAGGTCAACCATTTCGACAGATTTCACAAACTGGCTCGAAGAATCTTCCTCTTCCATGACACCTTTTTGCTTTCTACGCTTTCTCGTGGCAGAGTCTGTTACATAGCAATGGTGTGTCAAGAAATGTTCAGCTTCAGGCGAAACATCTGTCCCTACTCTTGTGCTGTCCACGTGGCTCTCATGTGACGGCAGCTCAAAAGCAGCTTGCCTCATAAGTCTCCTCATCCCTCCTTGGCCAGGATACATTCCGTCATCAGATGTCATTCTTTCATCAAAAGAATTACTGGTGCGAAGACCTGGAGGAACACTGAGATCTGTTGCAGTTGAAGTTGGCAAGGAGTTGCTCCGTATGAGGGAGGCGGCATCTGAAGGAGCCTCAAGCTGATAGGATGTGGTCATTTGATCTGATTTTGGAGATTCATGACCTTCATGGGGCCAATTTGACTCCAATTTGATTAATCCAGCCAGGTCCTTCTTACATGTGGCCATGTGCATGCTCTCCTCTGGTATCTTACTCTTCCCTGGTTTGACCATAAAACTTGATCTGCTGTCATTTGTGTCCGTCATGCAGGTTTGAACTGTGATTGATTGTCTTGGCTTGGGAGAGGGTCGATAGCACTTCCCAAACATAATCTCTTGGTATGATTTGACATTTGTGCATGGTGGACTGACTTGCTGCTCTGCACTCTCTGAGCGAGAGAAATAGCCAGAGTCTGTGCTCCCTTTACTACAGGAGCTAGGGAGAGACAAAGAATGTTCTGAGTCTTGGCTTCTTTTCTCTGAGAGACGGAGGGCCAGTTTCTGCTTGATGGTGCAAGACTCCACGGCCTGCTCAACCTCAGTTATAGATGGAGTGGCTCTCATTTCCCTGAACCGGGACAGAGAGACCTTTCCTGATGCTGACATGATTTCTTTTCTGGTGGCACTTGGCGTGGTCACCTTCACAGACGGTATGCCAGGTGACTTCACTTCAGTACCCTCAAACGAGCTCACACAGTCCAGAAACAGATCTTCAGAACCCTCTTCATCTGTGTCTGTGGTCTGCTCAGCATCCGACTGCATCTCCCCTTCTACTGTCAGAAGCTCTTGATCCACTCCAGAGGGATGGGCGTCTTTCTCTGACAATGCCAGCAAGCCAGCTTTTACGGCATGTGTGTGAGACTTTCTGTGTTTGTACAAATTGCTCTTTGTCTTAAAGGAGAACCCGCATGGGACACATGGGTAGGGCCTCTCACCGGTGTGAGAACGAATGTGCTTTTTCAGGACACTGGGCTTGGCGCAGGCTCTCCCACAGTAGTGGCAGATGTACTTTCCAGGCTTCTTTCCAGGTTTTTGCTCCCTTTTGTTTAGCCCCTCTGCAAGCTGACCGATTCCCAATTGATAGAGCTGCCTTGATGTGGCTGAGTAGCCAGCCATCTTCTTTCTGAAATGGACTCGACTCTGCTCAGAGGGTTGAGAGGCCATGAGGTTCCTTGACGTAAATGACTGTGGCTGACTAACAAAAGGCCACGACTGCGTCGCTCCACAAGAGGCGGCATCGCTGCCGTCACCAGATTTGGGTGAGGATGGATGGTGATAGTGGCCACTAGTGTTGGGGACCTGCAACTGCTGGATTTCTAGTGGCGGTGACGTTCCAGAGGTAGGCGTGTCTGGTGAGCCTGGGACAATGCTGCCCCCTTTCTTTGCCTCACACTGGGGAGTCTTTTCTTTTACATTTACACTGGTCTGAGTTCTTCCTCTGAACGAGGCCTGGGGGTTCCGCTCTGCGGTGTCCTTTGAGCACCTCAAGCTATCAGTGCCCTCAAGTGACTCCATGACATCAATGCCAGTTTCTGTCTGATAAGTTAAGGCTGCGTCCTTTACATTGCTTAAGCACAGTCTCTGGTTAAGGAGATGTTAGAACAATCTCCCTCCTAAAATCCTGCCATCACATTCAGCCTGGTTGAAGGATCTCCCTTTTTATTGTTTATTCATCTGAGGATTGCCTCTTCTCCAGTGTCCTCAGTACAACAGCATTTTTGTTCAGCAATGCTGTCGAAATTGAGCTGAAAGGTATCAGCTGTTGTCAGTGTTTGGCATTTTTTATTTTTTTTAAGGAGTGGGAATAGATCCTGTCTGTATCCTCTTCTGTGGCTCACTATGAGCTGTTACAGCCTTGTGGGAGACCTAAAAACAAAGCATTAAAAGAAAGGTTACAATTTGAGGAATACAAATAAGTCTACAAATGTAATTAAAACTGATTTAGTAAATTACCACATTTTAAATAGAAACACTGAACAGAAAACTAAAAAAAAAGATAAATTTTCATTCAGTTGTGTTATGTATGGCTTGCTACGTGCCAGTGGATTTAAAAAAAATATTTGAACAAGAAAGTACTTTTCTCTGACTCTTAGCCTCAGTGAGATCATAAGTGTGCCTTTGTGTCCTATTAGACACCATCTGTTCCAGTGGAGATGGCTGTGGCACAATCACTCTGTAGAATTAGTCACAAGACACTTTTTTTTTAATGATGTTTTCCTTATTCACCATACACTACAGTAGGAATCTCAGATGGAAGATTGCTGTGCTATCTATCTACATCATTTAGAATTCATTCAAGGCAAGTATGAACAAGGACCATGGTCAACAAACAAGCTATGCATGTGAAAGGCAATGTAATGAAAAGGGCTATCACTTTTTTCTATATAATATCAACATTTGCCTTACAAAAACCCTCTCAGGTCTAGTAGAGCACCATTTTGTTAGTGGTATAACTATATGACTACAGTCCTATGGGAGTTTTTTTTTTTATTTCAGTAAAACCATGATGACATTACTCTGCTATCTGTCTGGCTGGGACTTGTTCTGGGACATGACATGGTGCAAATGACACAACCCAACAGGTGCAGCGCCTCTGACGGCATTCTCACACCCTCTGGGAGGCTTCGTAAGGCATTCATTTCCAATGAAGAGAAATGTCTCAATGTAGTTAGGCTACTTCAACTGGCTCCAATGGCAACATAACGGCAGCAGGGAATATAAGCTCAGCCTTTCAGTGTGAAATATTTTTTGTAATTTATGGATATGCATGTATCAAAGAAGCTGTCTGTGATTTGGTTTCGGGAATGGTTGTTGATGTGGGAGCTCCACAGCCAATCAAATGACACCCCTCCTTCTTGTGGCCTTGAGGCACAGTGTTGAGTGGCCGGGATTGAGAATGGCTCGGCCCGAGTCACTATTTTGGTTTTCCATTTACGGAAAGAAGACTGTATGTAAACAGCTGAGAAGTTTGCAAACCCTGAAAAGAGTCACAAACTGTGCCTATGATACCTTTAAGTAAATATATTGATAAATCTGGTATATCTAGGTTGAGGTATTTGAGGAAATTTCTTTTGAAAATTAGTTTTTTGACCAACAGCAAAATCTAACAACCCACCCAATAAGGGAAAACACTGTATTTAAACAATGACAAAATATTTTTTTCATTTGAATTATGAACCATAAAACTCAAAAAAAGA
>JASCQX010000053.1:16655322-16665342 GCA_030264415.1 Sardinella fimbriata
GCTAAGAATTTTAAACAATTCATGAACAGTTCAAATACTTTATTTAATAATGACGGGAAACATAATTACACTAAAATAATAAATATTACATCATTGTTAGGGTTCAATGTGATATACATACAGTACTCCCCTTAATCCATGTTAAAATGTGTGAAATACCAAGAGGAACTTAAGCAGCATCAAATATATATTCCATAATACACTTTTGCAGCATCTTTAAATCCATTTAAACCACCGCAAACCATCGTTACAAATTACAGAACATCAAGGGACAAATGAAAGAAACATATTTTCTCCATCCAAAGACCCTTGCCTGTAAGCACAGATAAGCTCTCACCATAAGAACTCTGGAAACAAACATACCCGTTATTAAGTGACACATAATTCCGGATGAAAGTCTGGCTTTGAACATGGCGGTTCTATACATAATAGCAGTTCTCTCTGTTGCCCAAAGTCAAATACTTCAGCAGAAACTGTTAAACTGTTAAAATATTGAAGTAATACTTCCAAACTCCCTGAGGTTGGGACATGACTTGTCATATGTCCTCTGAGAGCACAAAAAAACTGCACAAACAGTAAAGACGGATATATGCTCTCTTTGCTTTTGAAACTTGTGTTGTTTTTACACAATGACATTAAGGATGTATTGTTGAACAACATACTCCTAAATAGGTCAGTCATTGAATAAAATATGGATAATGCACTGATATATCTTTACATCATAAAAAGTCATGATAAATACAATTTCTACAAACACTGTACATTGTGTGTGTATATCCATTTCACAACACCCTACTTACAGTACTGACGGTTGAGATTGTGGTTTCTAACGTAAACAATAGGCATAATCCTATTGCAGAGGAATAATCAGAAATGCAGTCTCTTCTTCTGTTTAAAGTGCATTATGCAGTACGGTATTTGTGGGCAGATTAAAACTCAAGGTCATCCACTTTGATGTCACTGTCCTTGGGTCTCCTAGGTTTGTTGGCTCTTGCAGGAGACCTGCTTCTTTTCTTAGAGGTCATCTTCAAACCTTCGTCTGTTTCATCCCTGTCTATTTTTTGAGCTGAGATGCTAGAAAAAACAGACTGTACAATCTGCTTGGCCTCCTGCTCCAGCTCCACCGAGTCCAGTGATCCTGGCTGTGATTCAACTGATGTTCTGGTCATCTGCCGGTTTCGGAACTGCTCCCACGAATCCCCTTTAGCTGCTTTCAATTTCACCACTTGGTTCTCCTCGTCCGATTCATCTTCACCATCCTCGTCCAGATCCTGGGGTCCTTCACTAACCTCTTCAGCACCTGTATCACTTTTTATAGTGGTGTCCCCCTCAGTGTCAGGAGTCTCTTCAGCTCCATCTTTACTGCAGACTTTTTGAATCTCCTCATCTAGCCCATCGTCTTCTATTTCATCCACTGCTTCAGTGGAATCACCCTGGTTGCCATCAACGTCTCCTTCTGTGTCATCCATTGGTGTCTTCTCTGCAATGGCCTCATCTTCAGTACCATCCTTACTGAGTTGCTGATCTGTTGCATCTTGCTCTACTGAACCACCTGCCGCTGCTGTATCATCGTCTCCTGCCTCTTCATTGTCTCCACCGTCCTCTCCTGTCTCTTCCTCAGCAATCTCAGCTTCAGCTGTCTGCTCATCTTCTCCCTCTTCTGTTTCGAGATTCTCGTTTGACTTTTCTGCTTCTTCACCCTCCTCCCCCTCCTCTTCTGCCTCCGCAGTGACGGTTCCATCTGCTGCCTCTACATCCTCTACATCTGCAGCCTCTTCCTCCTCTCCTCCATCCTTCCCTTCTTCCTCAGCGTCCACTTTTTCACCTGACTCCTCCTCATCTGCATTTACTTCTTCTGGGACCTCCTCCTCCTGTTCAGGTTCTTCCTTAACTACCTCCAAGTTGGCCCCTTCCTCTCCATTCACTGGAACCTCTGTCTCGGATTGACTCTTGGGAGGCTCTGCTGGTGGCTGCTCCACCTTAGGGGCTGGAGCAGGGTCTCTCTTTATCTGGAGGATTTTCATCAGGTCGAAATCCATCCTGATGGGGGCGGTGTTCATAACCTCGGCTCGAAGCATCTGCCGGGCCTCCATTTTCTTTTTCATGCAAGCGTCACATGGGCAGTACTCATCTTCACTACGCTGATCACTGTTATCAGTGCCGGATGCAACATCACTGTCTTCACTTTTGGATGGCATTAGGGACTGTTTACGCATCACCTTCAATTGTCGGCGCCTTTGATTGGTCTGGACAGAGGACTCTTTAGACAAAGCAGTCATGGGTGGTCTTGGTGATCTGCCTGCTCGACCTTGAATCTTCTGGAGCTCCCTCTTAATGCTTTCCTGTATTCTTTTATGTACTTCAACTTTAAGTTCATTGATCATTGTGTCAAGCATCACATTGTCATCCAAGTCCCAGCGCACCTTGAACTCTGCCATTGCATTGGCATAGTGAGTCATAAACTGCTTCTCGATTTTCTTCAGTAGGCTTAACACCCACATTGGATCTGGGTCTTGGGAGACTTTCCTGGAAAGTTGAGCTCGCTGCACAGAAGGAGGGGTGCTTGAACTAGTATCTCCTGGTCGATCGCTCTCGTTTCCATTGGCCGATCTGCTCTCTTTGCCTGAGCTGTCGGTGGGTGACTGAACTGTTTCTGCATTTTCTTTGGGACTCTCGGCACTTTGTGCCTCTTCCACTGCGTCACTGTCTGGGACATGTTCTGCAACTGCCTCATCACCTTTCTCTTCTGGGCTCTGCTCAGGGCTTCCTTTGATTCTGGCGGCAACATCAGGGGTAGCTGAGTCTGAAACATCCTCAGGTTCAGTTTCCGCTGACTGCTCTGCTGCAGGGCCAGGGCAATTATCTTCATCGTCTTCTGCCTGAGAGGCATCTTCAACAGGAGTTTCCTCATCAGCATCCTCAGCGCTAACTGCCCCTTCTTTGTGCCCTTCGGAATCTGACAGCTGTTCTACAACCAGAGTAGGAGGTGCTGATGAAGGTTTCTCCTCTCTGCTGTTGATCATGCTCTTCGCTGACTCATCTGAGCCACTGCTGACATCAACCCCAGAGGATGATCTGGGATTTGCCTCATCTTCAGCTGAGGGATGATCTTTGCCTCCCTTATCCCCCTCAGTGGGCTCATACAGCCACAGCGTTTGGAGAATGTTCATGAGCTCATTGTATTTTGCATTTTGGGTGCCTGTGGGGTCGGGGTCAATGAGTCTAAGTTTTGCAAGACAGTCAAGGAGTCCTTTGGCAGATTTGCTGAGTTTTCTGCCATATACAGGGGAGACCTCTGGGAGACTGTTGCATCTGTCCATTTTGGGGCTCAAAAGAGCCTTCATGACCTGAACAGAAGAATGAGATCGCTTTGGGAAATGCTCTTTTTTGGGTGAACTGGATTTGGTTTTAGGAGTGTCTGTTTCCTCTGTCGGGGAGGCATCTGCTATGTCACCTTCAGCAGGAGCATCCTCTTGTGTCTCTTTGATTTCTTCTGAAACATCCTCTTTCTCAACATTTCCATCAGTTACAATCTCTTCAGTTTTGACAGCCTCCTCAGCTTCTTGTTCATTTTCATTCTGAACTGTCTCCTCAGCAATTTCAATTGATTCCACCTGTGGAAGATCCTCAGGTTCAGCCAATTCATCTTCCAGTTGGTACATTGAACCATCTACCGGGATGTTCTTCAACCACTCATTCACAACATCATTGGGTGAGGTGTTTGGTAAACAAGACTGCACCAACTCTAAGGAAGACTGCTCATCTCTTTGTGAGGAACTGATTTTCTTATGAGTCTCTTTGCTGCTTTTGTTACTTTTCGTTTCAGGCTTGTCATTTTCTTTTTCTTCAAATACTCTCCTTTGTGAAACTCTGCTGCCTGGTCTTGTGTTTCCAGACAGCTCTCTGAGGAGATCTGCGGCAGAGAGGGCATTAGATAAGACACTATCACTGGATGTGGAGGCAAGGCGTATTGTAGGTGGTTTATTTTGGTTTGTTTGTTCTTGAGCTGGGCTTGAACAATTCTGTGATGCATCAGACACGGTCCCTGAATTTGGTCTTGAATTTTTCTCCTCTGTTTGATCTTTTTCTGGGGTTTTGTCAAATTTAACAGACTTAGCTTTTTTAGTTGACCTGAAAGACTTCACACTGCCATTTTCACTCTTTCCATCTACATCATTTATGGGAACTTTTACATCTAGATAAGATGCTTGCTGAGACACATCATTTGTTTTGGGGTCTTTGTGCGATTTGGTTGACCTGCCTGATCGCACTGAAGCACTTGACTTTGGGCGAGAGTCTTTTGCAGCCTTTTCATTTTCTTTGTCATTCTCCTCTTTGCCTACAGTTGTGTTTTCAGTTTCACTGTTTGAGGAATGTTCCTCTACTTTGATAGGTGCTGGCGATTTACTGCGCTTCACTTTGGAAGATGACGTTGACAAGGCTGATGGGCTCCTATCTTCTCTCTCTTTCTTTAGACCTCCAGCCTTGCTCTTTGAGCTTGATCTAACAGATTTTACACTCTCTGCTCTCCTCTCCTCTGTGGCCTCTGTGTTAGACGTCACTGCAGAGGTAGGCCCTTCAGGATCCTCACTCAGTGGCTCAGTGGTAGCTATAACATCAGGTACTGATGGTTTATCTGCATTCTCAGGTTCAGGCTCTGCATTATCTGCAGCAATTTTTGACTCTGATGAATCTGGCGTTTTTGGAGGTGTGGAATGATTGCACTGACACTTCCTTGACTTTGAAGACACTTTTGAGTTTCCGGACAATGCACTGGATGCCCTTGGTTCTTCATCAGCTTTACCTGCCTTACTTTGGCTAGATTTTGGTCTTGGAGAGGAAGCTCGGGCTGTTTTCTTAGAGGAGTGGGAGGCCACACTTAAGGCACTCTTTGACCTCTCGTTGACCTCCTCTGCAGCCTGTTCAACCTCCTGGCCTGCAGGGGTATCAGTGGGCTCTGCTGGTGTGCTGTCCAGTTCAGGAGCACCTTTGAGAGATTTTTTGTCAGAGGTTTGTGACGTTACACTTTCAGGTCTCTGTTCTGCTTCTTTCACTTCTGCCGTGTCATCGGAATGTATTTCAGGATTATGACTTTCCTTTTGAGATTTACTAGACTTAACAGAGGCAGTGGTTTTACTTGACATTGCACTGGACACTCTTTCTTGAACCTCATTTTCTTCCTTAGCCTGATTTTTGGATGACTTTGTTGACTTCTTGGACATGGCACTAATGGGTCTCTCTTCAGAGGTGACTTCTGCATTTCCGCCAGGCTCTACTGCTGCCGGGCTGGGAGATCGTTTAGCCTCTTTAGCCTGAGATTTTCTGGATGATCTTGATACGTCTGTTCTTACAGACAATGAGCTTACCGGTCTTTTTTCACTCTCACCTTCCTTTGTCCTGTCAGATGAGGTAGGACTCTTAGCCCGGGATGTTTGTGCTTTGTCTGCTGCTTGTAGTACAGATTTTTTAGATGCTTTAGACTTAACTGAGGCATCTGTTTTATTTGACATAGCACTGACTGCCCTCTCCTCCTTTTCTTCTGCATCTTCCACGGTATTAGAATTTGCTGATGGTTCTGATGTTTCATGATCTGAAATTTCACTATTTACAACTGTTTCGCTGGGCGCCCTGTCTTCAGCTGCAGCCTCCTCATTTGTTTTTGGAGAGGACTTTGTTGATTTCCTAGACATGGCACTAGATGGCCTCTCCTCTGGGGCAGATTTTGTATTATCTTCGCATGCCTTGGCTGGACTTGCCGCTCTCTTTGACCGTCTTGATGTTCTTGATACATCAGACTTAACACTTAGGGAACTGGATGGTCTCTTTTCTGCTTCATCTTCTTTCTCTACTTGCTTTACTTTTGCTGGACTCTTAGGCCTGGTTGACTTGGATCTCTCTGAAGCAGCAGGGACCAACTTTTGTGAGGCTTTGGATTTAACAGAAGCATCTGTTTTATTAGACAGGACACTGGCTGGTCTCTCCTCTGCAGTAGCCTCAGGCTCTTGATCACAGGCATTCTCTTCTTTTTCTACTTCAGGTGCTTTTGCATTTAAATCGCTAACCTTTGCAGGCGTTGCTGCCCTTGGAGATTTTGCCCTTGATGATGTGGAACGAGCTGACTTTTGGGATGCTCTCGATCGGGCAGAAGCATTTGATATCACACTAGGCGCTCGGCTGCCCTCCTCAGTCTCTTCTGCTGTTTTTGCTGGGTCCTCCTCTGCAGGTGAAGGGTCCTCATCACTGCACGATGGCTTTGGAGTTAAATTGGATCTATTTGAGGCCTTCGATTTATTTGATAGCACACTGGCTGCTCTTTCCTCCTCGTCTGCTTCAGGTTCCTGTTGGCATATCTCTGATACAGCTGAGGTTTGGCTTAATGCCCTCTCTGAAGCTTTGCTTTCAGGTCTAGCAGATCTCCTTGATGCTGCAGAGTTGTTTGATCTTGCAGACATTGCACTTTCTGCCCTCTTCTCAGGCTCTTCTTTCCCATTGGTGACACCAGTCTCATCGGAGCTCTCTTTTGCGGGTGATTTTGCTCTTTTGGAAGCAGAACAGCTTGATCTGTGAGATCTGTGAGATCTCTGGGACTTATCAGTCTTATTTGACTGTGCGCTTGTAGCTCTTTCATCTATGACTTCTCTTGAATCATCAGGAACTACTTCAGGAACTAACTTCTCCTCTGTGGACGCCTGCTTTGAGGATGACATCACACTAACAGATCTCTCTGCATCTCCCTCAGACTTCCTTGACATCTTAGATGCTCGGGAAGCATTTGACTGAGATGACACTGCCCCATCCCTCGCTTCAACATCCTCAGTAATGGGAGCTGGACTTCTTGGTGATTTTGCTCTGTTTGAAGTGGAGCAGTTTGATTTGTGCGACACCCTAGATTTATTTGACAAGGAGCTACCAACTCTGTCCTCTTCCTCTGGCTCTTTTCCTGAAGAGACAGATCCTGATTTCTCCTCCTCAGCAGCTGATTCAGTCACTGATGCCTTCTGACAGTTTGAGCAAACAGACCGATTGGACTTCTTGGACCCTGCAGAGACTTTTGAATGGTTGGATTGAGCGCTTTCCACCCTGTCAGCTGGGACTTCCTTCTCTCCACCATTCGTTTCACCCTCTGGCTCGTCTGACGCAGGCGTGGCACCTCTTGATGACTCATGATTTTCACATTTTGTAGATTTGCTGGATTTCCCAGATTTACTTGATGCGGCTGACCTTGTCGACATGACACTGGGTGGTTTTTCCTCACTCTCACCATTGACCTGGTTATCATCTACTTGATCAGTTGGTTCTTCTGACTGTCTGGAGGCACTCTCACTCTCACGGTCACACCCGCCACAATGAGGACACACTCCGGACTTTCCGGATCCCCCACTGCCTCCTGACATGGCACTTAGTGTTCTCGCCTCCTCCTCTTCATCTTCTTCCTTTTCATCCTCACCTTTATCCTTAGAAGACTGGGCATTTGATGCTGCAGATCCGGCACTGTGTGATCTGTCTTTGTGAGACTTGTGTGATTCCCTTGACGCTTTGCTGGATTTTGACACTATGCTCTGGGGCCTCTCTCCCTCTTCCTCATTTTCCTGTGCATTAGATGCTGTTGATTGTGGTGATGCTGCTCCGCAGTGACAAGAGTGGCATTTTGAGGAATTTCTGGATGATGTGCTTTCGGGCCTACCATTAGGAATGGGGGAATTTTGCTGCTGGTCTGTTGGTGTGGGAGAAGCATGTTTGACCTTGTGCTTTGATGACCTTGACGAGCAAGCAGATGCTTCACTTCGCTTTGGAGACAAAAGACGCTCATCTGGAGTTTTACTGTCTGCTTTCTCTCTGCTGGACTCCCCGTTGTCCCGTTCACCTTGAGAACACAGAGATGTCATTGATGCACTGGGAGGGAGGTCATCATAGTCATCATCCTGATCCTCCTTTAGGGACTCAAGCACTTTTGAGGAGTTGCTGACGGCAGACACAGGTCGATCCTCTGTGTCTGAAGCCTTGGTGACCTCAACACAACACACACCTGAGTGACGATGCCTACGTTCTGATGTGTCTGGCCGCCTCTCTCCGTTATGGAGCATTCGACTCTCTCCCTCGCCCCTTTCTGCACTGGACCTCTTAGTCTTTGAAGTGGTGGCCTCGCTGCGGCTGCAGCATCGGCTAATGGTGCAGTATTCCACCATAGTATCTCCTCCTTCCACGGTCTGCTGGTAGCACGAGGCTTTCTCCACCACGTGCTCTGTGTACTCCTCACTGGAGCGGGAGATGGTGCGAATGCTGTCCACAGACGCCTCCTTGCGGACAATTTTGTGGGATGATGCGCTGGAACTGGAGGACTTGATGCGCCTGGATGACCTGTGGTGTTCTCTGTGCATGGGGTTTTTCCAAATGTCGTACTCCTGGCAGTGGTTGCAGCAGTTTTCACAGTGAGATTCGTCCATATGTCTCTGCCGCAATTTTGCAGTGTAAGTCTCTTCAACCTCACCACTTGACTCCCGCTCTGAAAACTCTTTACCTTGCTGCAGGTAGTGAGGATTGGCTTCCTTCTCGGTAATGGCATCATTGGTGGCTCCGGGTGATTTCTTGATCTCTGTGGACCATTGGAGAGTCTCATCATTGGTTAGGCGGAAGCGCACTTTCATTTCAACAGAGAGGCTGCCATCTTTGTTGACAAGGACTCGCTTCTCAATGTCATCATTGATGATGGCCTCTTTTGCATGAGGGCAGTTTGCGGCATAGCCAGCCTGGCCGGGTGTACAGAGTCCATTTGGGTATGATTTCTCTGATGACAGTGAGAATCTAGTTGACCTGTTGCTGGAGTCTGACCTCGGGTGAATGATGCTCTTCTTTGTCTCAAGACCAAAATTCACTGCAAAAATACAAGAATGATGCAATTAAACAACAGGCATTTTTGTACTGTATACTCATTTATTAGACATGACCCTGATATTTCTAAAAGATCTTCCATCTATATACTGTAACTCAGAATGGTTGAAGCTTTAAATACATGTAAACCTGAAACTTCTAACAGGCTTAGTAGCCTACGGTACCACTAAAATTTATTTAAACAATCCATATACATGCTTTTGGTGCTTGTTATTTTCATTCCAATATGTTGACAAAGAGATGCATAGACAAGGGAAAGCATCAGTGTATCTGTATGTCATGTCATGTTTTTGATGACCTCACCATTTTTCTTGCTCTCATGACCCTCGCTGCAGAGGCTGGAGCGTGAGCGGGCACTCATTCCCGGGAGCTTCTCCTCGGAGTTCTTTCGGCACTCCAGCATCAGAGGACGGAACGGCTCCCGACCCACACACACCAGCACATTAGGGCAATGCATCAAACTCTGGATACTGTCAATCTGTACACATACACACACACACACACACACACACACACACACACACACACAGACACAAACAAAACAATGTTAGGACACTATTTCTGAGCAGAGACCTTATTAGTGTCTTAATACAACAGGTTCTCATGACGGCCATAGCACATAGGCACGTCTTTAACAAACCATACTATGCTTTTTTCATATTGGGCATTGGCCATTGGTGAACTGACTTCAACAACAAGAGCAATAAATCAAAATGCCACAGCAAACAACAGATGCATATAACAATACCTGTCACTGTGAGAGCAAATTTTCACACAGGTCAATACAACCTTATTCACTCTTTCAAGCTATTGCATCACCATCCAGTGGAGATGAAAGTGATGTTTATGTGCGGCAGGAGCATGACACATCCATAAAAATTGCTTTGAACTAAAGCATGACTCACAATGCCATGTGATTCTGTTTTAGAGAATAATCATTTTCTCACTAAGTTTTTGTTTTTTGTTCAGTCAGTACTGTGGTGTAATATATTCAGAACAATCGTAGTATTTAGAATCATATCATGCATGTACAACAATGACATAAAATTGCATAAAGCATATTTTGGCAATTTTGTGCACTAAATTTACAATAGACATGCCTTCAAACATCACAGAAATATAAATAAGAAA
>JASCQX010000053.1:18567972-18578857 GCA_030264415.1 Sardinella fimbriata
AATTGACTATCAAACCATCTGCTGCACATGATTTTAGAATACTAGAAGACCATGCTTCTTTCTCAAGAGAGTTGGGAAAATTCTGAATGTTAGTGGGATGCTGCAAATGCCTTCTTGACATTGCCCCTTTTGAACCCACTATGAAATGTCATTCTAAGAATTATTGGCCATTTGCTCTAATCCAAGAAGTTAACAGACCAGCATTTCCCCTATAAATTTCATAGTAATTTCCTCCTGGTATTAAGCGATCAAAAATAGTCTTTCCTTTTCATCATATCCTGATAAAAATGGGGACTCGGAGATATAAATATGGGAGTCGTATCATAGGCTACTGGAAAGGTTGTGGGTCTTAGTGAGAGACAGTAAAAGTCAACATATACTGCATTTATGTACTGCACACTGAGTAGAGTGATCCAGCATGCAGAGAGTGGCAGAAATTGTAGCCTACTGGTTGAACATATTATTGCAAATATAGTATGGTGGACTTTGCAGAGAATGCAAAGCATGCTGTATGAAATGCGATATTACATGGTGTGTTAAACTTGAATTTAGTAAAAGATCCAGCTATATATTTTATTTGTAATCAGTGCAGTTTAGCCACTCCATGGACGTTAAAAACAATCTCAGTCAGAAATGGAGGAAACAGCATTGTGTACACATATAATGTGTATCATTAAACTTGACCAGTACTGACAGATCTGCTCTCAAAATATTACTGAAAGATCAAAATATTAGCTACCCTTTTCTTGCAAATATATGCAATGACATTTTTAAGGATGCTAAATAATCTAAAGCATTCCTTTGACTTTCATCTCCTTCCTAGAGGACCACCCTCCATCATCAGCCAAGCATTTCCTCCTAAGCTTGGCTACAGCTCCTTGTATTCCCATCTGCTTTGTTTCGTTCCAACATCCCAACGCTTTCAGTCACCTCTCCAACTGCAGGTACTTCCTAACAGCAGGTGTAGCTAAGCAGGCAGGCAATGGAAATTACTATAAACTCCCAGAATATCTTCATTCCACTGCTAGACTTATGTCAGATTGTTCTGAACACGGTGTACAAATCTGTGCCTCTCAGGTTTCTCATTTGGTTTACTATAACCAAAATCAGCTCAGAGGGACTCACTTACAAGTTGAGTTCAGAATGACCTGACCTGACATGCTTGCCTATCCAGACTTGTTTACAGTCTTTTTGCATTTTTGATCACCCATGATGATCTTGTGGTCTTAGTTACCATTTGAATCACACCACGAGGTACTGGTAGAAATGAAAATTATGAGCATGCCCTGAAAATTTTTGAGAAAATGGAATCATCTGTCATATGTAACCAGAGACCTACGGCTGATTAAAGACGAATTACCCTGATCCGAACTCTGATGATTCACACTCGTGTTTGCACATTCTTTCCATGTGAAAGCAAGGAGGCACGAACTGCAGGGAGTCTGATAGGAGTGTCTGCTTTTCCCACAAGTAAAAAGCCAGGATCAAGGAAATCCTCTACCCTGGCCACAAAGTAGCGCTGCCAAATCCACAAACGATGAAAGCATCTGCATCTCTGTCTGGCATTGCAAAAAAATAAAAACTGATAGCCAAAGACATGCTCACTTCTTGACTATTTTTAGGGCCCTGTAACGGTTTGCTGCAGTGACTGGAAAATGATAGGAGGGTACGTGAACTAACGCCAAGTAATAATTAACACCGCAATGAGGTAAAGACTAAATGTCTAATAAAAGGGAATTAAGAGGTGTTTAAATTATAAAACTGTGAATACAAGCTGTTCCAATCTTTTATAGTGAAGTTCATTGCTGTTACTGAATGCAATGCACAATGGGACTTGTAGGAGAAAATTAGCTTAGTTTAGACCAGATTTATTCATGTAGTAGCCTACATTGTAGGTAACAGAATGGCAAAGGCGAATTTAGATTGGACTCATTGTTTCCAGGGCAGTGTTGCACTGTCGCTACAACACTGCTTTTATCTAGTAGCCAAATTTCCTGTAATATATTTCTAATTTGACCTCACAACATACTTCAAACATGAGTATACATTAATAAAAAAGGAATATTTGAGACCATTAAATAGAAATTTGAACATCAAGTGTGAATGGAAAATGTGTGTAGGGCCTGTATCACTTAGCAGAATAGCAGCAGTTATTCTGAGAAAAGGCCTACTACTTTGAAAAGCAGTAAAATTAAAATCTTCTCAATTTAAATCCTCTTTCACTAGACTGTTGCTTTATCTAACATCTAAACAAAAATGCATTTTTATTCTAGATTACAACGTCCTTCATTAGCCACTCCGACAAGTTTGAATGAATGGAAACTCTGAAATGTAAAGTTCAAAATCATGAAAATGGCCACACTCTCAAATGCTGTGGGTAGTTTCATTTGCTGTTCTAAAAAGCAGTCCTGTCAAGGGTCCTATCAATCATTCTCAAAACCGTCTGATTCTAAGTGTATCTTTGTTCAAACAAAATTGATTTACACCATGGAATTCAAAACATGTGTACATGTTGTGTGTTAGTGATCCTCCATTGTTAAAACTTGGCTTCAGTGTTTAGTCTAGCTTCTTGAACAGCAGTGTAATATTCAGTGGGGGCGGGTTTTTTTTTTTTTACGCTTGTCACCAGTCGGTTGGAGGACTGTTTGGGGGAGTGCCATATCTGACTCATCTCCATGTCCACTCAAGTGATTGAACGTTTGCTTTTAAACACGTCGCTGGGCGGCAGCACAGTGCTTTTTTCATCACCGTGTCCGTGCTCCCAAATTCATCCAGTTGTAAACTTGGCCTGACGGAGCACGCACCATGGCGACGGTCCAGGAGATCCCATTCTCAGAAGGCAGTCCTGCTCCTGCTGCTGCTGCTGCTGCTGAGTCACTGGATGACATCTTGCACAAAACAGCTTGACTCATTCAAACCAAGGGGGGGCTGTGTTAGCGCAGATAATGCTGTGCATCAACCGCCACAGAAAAGTGATCAAAGCAGCTGTCTTCCTGACTGCAGACAGAGCGGACAAGGGCTTGCAGCTGCTGGCTGGGTTAAGTTTGGAATCTTCCAAAGGAACAAAAAGTAGGGTATTGTGGAAAAAAAGAGCAAGGTTTTACTGGCATATTACAATGTGACTAAAATATTCACACTATTGCTGTGAAAATCATCAGCCTTTTTTTAAAAAAAAAACATTTTGAATGTTTTCTCAAGTCAGAAAAACGTGATGTGATGGAAAGTAGACCACATTCTGACTATACGGTTGAGGAGGGTAGGGGAAAAAAAAAACAATTACACAGAAGTAGAATTTTGAACTTTCAAGTTTCTGACTGCTTTCTACTTACCATTTACGACATGGTCCCTAGTGTTTCATAAGCGTAGATCAGACATACACACCTTTGTGGTCCAACAGCTTTTACAAGCTGTCTGTTTACTGTACCTGTTTATGGTTGGCAAGAGTGCCTGCAGGGCAGCAGTTAACGAGCCCAGGATGGCATCTTAGAAAAAGAATGAGACGGACGGGACTCTAGAGGGGACAGACAGTACTACTAGGCTACCTCTATTTCCTGTTCACATAATGTACATAGTCCAGTGGAGAATCAAACAGCCTCAGGCGTGGACCACCAGCTAAATCAACCACAAAAGTATAGAAACTGCCATTGACTACACTCTTCAAAAATGTTGGTAGTTATTTTATGGGAAGCCCTGTACTCTACTTGAGAAAATCAGATTAATCTGAAACACATTTTTAAACTCCCCCTAAGGCTTGGTATTGCTATTTTCAGACATCGCCTAACCTGAATTACATATGGGGTAGTCATGTCATTTCCTGGTAACAATCCAACGGAGACTGTCTGATGCATTTTACAATGATTGTTAATCAAGATCACCTGGGGATACAGTAGTTTTATGTAAGTTGGTGTAGGAAAAGACCAAGACTAAGTCAAATGAACGGGATTAACTGGGGACATACAGCATCATGTAGACATTTGCATTTCTTTTTTTTTTTGTTAAGATGTAGTTGCATATACCCACATGATTTGTGTTAGGCCCACCTCAAAGAGGGAAGTTCCACCAAGAGCAACAAGCAACATCTCCAGGTACACATAATAAAAGAGTAAGACAACATACCGCTCTGAAAGCATTTCCACTATGTACTATAAATATTCTCACTCTACCTACTGACCCGTAAACTAGGCCCTCTGAAAGCCAATGCTGGGTTATTACTGAGCCTAGTTTCCTCTGTTTCCCCATGACCCCCTTGCTGAAGGACAGTTGGAAATGTAAAATAAAATCAGCATGGGTCCCTTTCTGTTTCATGAGCGTTGATTACTTTTCATGCCTTTGGCCTCCAGGTCAGTGGGAACTGCACTGCAGGGGGCGTGGGGGGGAGGTAGTGGGCCATAAGCGCTGAAATGGGAGGTATTATCCTCTTTCAAACCTACAAGACACATCTGGGAAATTGACTGCTAAACCAATGAAGAGTGCCTCTCATAGCTGCTTTCACTGCAGATGTTTACTGACCTTGCAAAGAGGTGACTTGGTAAAGGTTTGCTAAAAGTCTAATCATTTATTCATGAAAACAAATAAGCTTCTTGCAACAAGTGATATTTTCATACAAGAAATCCAGAAAATCTATTTTGTGCTGCAGCAAGCTTATTAATTCATTAATTTATCTACAGTATCTTGTTTATTTACAACAATAAGATTGCTTTTCTACAATCTCTTGAAATGCCAGCGAGAAACTGAATAACATGATAAAGCCAATACATACCATGTGGCCGCATCACATTTATAATCTCCAATGGGCTAATAATTACATGGCATTCCTTCGAGTGTGAATGCCAAAGGATGTCAAAAGGCCATTGAGCAAACTGATACTTGTGTATCTATTGTGTTGTCCTGGATAAGGCCCATTAATAACGAATAATTGTCAGTTATGTTTGTTGGTATGGTTTATGTCTGATTATATGAAAAAGCAGTAGAAGGTTTGTTTTTATTCCATTTTGTAATGAAATTAAATTCTTCCTAAAGCACCACAAATTATTCCAGTCACACAGAGGTTCAATTGTTCTGAGGTATTTGTAGCCAACAATAACATTGACAAGGAAACAGCTATTTTCATCTTCATCAATCATTGAGTTCATGGCACAGCACAGCAGTCAGCCACTGACATTTACTTCAGTGGTATTTTAATTTATTACATAAACGGTATAAAGTACAGTATATAAGTGTTTGTTTTTAGCCATTGATACTGAAAGCCAACATTTTACGTAGAGTGCTGATTTAAGATGATTCTTAAATCGCACAAAGCTTCAGTCTGCATTTTACTACAGCGGTAATCCAGTATTTTTGCCTCTATCATGACCTCAGTATCAAGCAAGCTACTTTCATTTCCTGGCCTGTTTAATCAGTTTAATCTTAATCATAGGGGTTACAGGCAGTTAGATTTTATGGTTTGTTTATAATGTGAGCTTATTTGAGTTGTTATGTCAGGTGCTTCATGGGCCAAGGTGTATGTTTCTGAAATTAGCAGGGCCATGTTACTTGATTTAGCCGAGCAGTTCAGTTCTTCAGTCAGAAGCTCCTGGGCCCTAAACACTGTTGCAAAAGTCTTAGCATTAGTTTGTTTGCCATGCGCTGAGTGCGCAATGACTATTCAGCCAAGCCCAACGCAACTTTGCTGACCAGCGTCCAAACCACATCTCACCACTTCTGTTGAGCTATTACATGCCACTCTTTCCATTATTCAGCTGTGAGGCAATGGTTTATGGAGACCTTGGGAACTGTGTGCCAGCCTGGTCTGAGGCAGACTATTGGCACCGAGTGTTTTGATTTGAGATAATGAATCACTCAAGTCAAGTCACCATCTCATGGCGAGAGACAGGATGAACTGGGATAAAAGTGCTAACAGATGACATCCCATGCTAATGCTGCCTGTCATTTCAAAGTCAACAGTATGTCACACTATTAGCCTTTGAAAATGGGGCACTCATGGAATGAATACAAATACGATTTATATGATTACCTAGCTCAGACATTAATTTAATTTTAATCCATAAAGACAAAAGTTATGTGTTTCCTGGCTGTACTTCCCTTCAATAGAACTTTAACGATCAGTCCACAGGCAGAGATCATTAGCATGTTTTTCTCTATATTGTACATAAAACATCCTACATTCAGTGTCTTTCATCTCAGCGAGGAGAACTGTGCTTTATGCTCTCGCCTGTACAACATCCTGCGGAGCCTCCTCACGTGTATGGGCCTCTGGTTTACATTAAGACAATGTGCTGAATTCTCCATAACCCTCACATGTAAGCCAGCACCATCACTTACAGTACAGTATAGTACCTTGCCCATCATGTGCTGCCCATGCACTGCACTGTGTAGCATTTATACACACCCCTGAATGGATGGAATCCTTTAGGCGTGAGATGACATTGGCCATGGAGGGCTTTGCTCCAGTGCCTCTCTGCTTTGAGCATTCGCATGGAAGTGCAGAAGACATTAGGCAGGAGACAGAAAAACATCTGCAAAGTCCATCACTGATAAAAATGGGACCATCATTGAGCAATATCATCCCCTTGGAATGCCCTGTCCCTGCAGTTTCTGCACTAATTTACTTTTGTTTTGTTGACTGTTCTTAAAAGGTTTATGAGGAATGTCCTGTTCATTAATTATATGCAATGGTATGACAACAGTGTGCTTATCCATCAATGCAAACTATGGGTGAACTAATGACATTCAAATACTTTTTATGATCCATCTTATAAAAATACTTTGATGGAATATCTGTTACTGTAGTTGAGAGTATCATTGAGAATCCATTACTTATCAGAGATTGCGGACTGTTTCATACATTTTGTGCCAACTCAGGTTTCCTATGGTGGACCAAACTCTTTCACTCTTTGTGAAAGACAGTCTGAATGCTCTCGATAGACATATGTTTACTTTGTGGTGGATGGTAGCCTAGAAATCTAGACCACCTAGCGGCAGAATATATTCTTGCCTAGCCACTTGGGCTAGTCTCGCACGGTAAAGGCAAATCCTGGCCTGTCTCGACCTAGGACTGACCAATCAGAACGCCCTATCTGTGTGGCGAGTCATTGGGGCGGGCTTAGCACAATGACTAGAGGGCTGTCTGTTGGATGAAACGGCTGCCTGATAGCTCTTATTGGTCAGTAGTGCTGACCTATTATGTGTAGAGACAGTTTGAATGACAACTGTTGATCCCACCCACAGGCTTCAGCGCTGTGAACGGTCCAATTCCAGACTATACAATTCATGTGTATAGTTTGGCTTGCCAGGCTAGGTGGATGGGCCCTTTGATTGAACTTTAAATCTTGTTTCTGCCCTCAATTTCAGTTTGCTGATTGGTTGCTAAAAATGTAACCTGGCAAATCTGTATCAAAATATAATACGGAGGTACTGCAAAGGCACTAATCTGGCTAAGCCTCATCATTTCATCATCACAACTGACTTAAGTGTCTAGAAAGATTGTTGAATCCATCCATGTCTTACAGTATCTGTTATCTATTGTTGTTTGTTTTTAAGCAGGAATGACTTTTACATTCCAAGTCCGAAAAAACAATACTTTCTCATAAGCATAATATGGTAAACTGACTAAACTCCTACTTTCTGGTTAAGTCTGCACTGACTAGTGTGAGGCACGTACATCCAAAAGTGTTTCCGCAGGTGCCAAAACAGAAAAGCATTCTGAAGAAAAAGGACAAAGATTTACACACTGCTTTTTTAAGATTCTCTAGTAGAAAATAATACAAATGATAACATTTCAATCTTAAAATCTTCATGTGAGATTACATGTTGTTATATTTTTGTATTAAAATATGAGAGTCTTAGTCCACACTGAACCAAAAGTATTTTATGGGACAGGAAGACAAACACAAGCATTCCTCCTCCAGCATCCGATTTGAGCTGACTCACTGACAGAGTATCTGTGTAACAGGGAGCTCCTACTCTTCTTACTCATGCAGTCCCATTGGCCCTTGTATGACAGGGTGTCTTGGCGCTGGACACAACCTATGACCTTTTGTTACACTGGGAAGGCCCTTATGCTCACTTCTGGTATAGGCTGATCCTCAAGTGTTTGTAGGACTTCCTCTTGGTTCCCTCCTTGTAAGGGCCATACTGATTCACTTGGCTGATTATTCAGACTCCTGACCCCCCAAACCACCCACAGAGCCGCCCGGTTGACTAAAGAGGTGGGTTAATGACAAGCACAGATCTTTCCCCTACTCCATCAATAATTACACAAACACAGGGACTCACCTATTTCGGAGACCATTTTTGGTTGTGAATTAAACTGAAATTAAACACTGACCTCCAGGGGAATGCCGAGGATTCAGGCCAAGGCGCTATTACCTCATGCTGTTTATAGAAAGACAAAACATGTAACTACTCATCTGAGTGGTAATAGCACTAGAATACATTTAGAATTAATGAGAGGTCTTTTATGAGATTGAGTAAATACAGTAAGATTTATTGAAGTGTCTAGGACACCAGCATACATGAGTACAGTATATAGGCATGATAAATGCTGATCTGAAGAGAAGTGATTGAAATGATTAATTGCACTAATGAAACAATGCTCGACACATTATAGAACTATTTGTGTTCCTTGTTCAAAGGGATGGACAGAATATTACACTCTGAACCAACTTTACAATCATCAAGTCTATTCTCTGTTTGAGTTGTCTGACACATCCAAGGCTCTCAAATCGTCCCCTGTTGTTTGTAACAGGGTCAGAATGACCCTACAAGTCCACACCCAATCCATCTTCTCAGCTATGGCCCATAACATCAGACATTTCCTTTTCACTTCGCAGCTAAGGTTACATGTCCAAATTAAAACTCCACTGGGACATATGAATGTGTTAATGTGATAGGACTGCATTTTACAAGTCCCGTTGGGCCTGTTAAGTCCAGGCAAATGCTATGGCCTACAGTTAAAAGCAGGTTAGCTATATAAAACAACAAATACTGCAGTAAACCTGTATAGAATGGTTTGCATCATTTGATAACAGAGTAGACTTGTCCCTTCCATTTAAGGTTTAAGCTAAGCTACTGTATATTATCCATACAAATTAAGGAAATAAGGTTTTAGTTATGATTTAATAAAAAATGGTTGAAATATAAACATCATTAATGCAAAGTTGATCTGACTAGAATTTACCTGCATATCAGTTGTGTTTGTGTTTTACGATGTCAGCAAATGCTCTCCAAACCAATTGCATGTCAGAAAGCCCTCAGAAGCCTCAAACTTTCACTTTAATGTACTGTACCGGTGCCAAAACCCATTCTTAAAAAGACTGTTTTTCTTTCTTTCTTTTTTAAAAACTATGATCCCTGAGACAAGATGGTTGCTTCAAATAGTTCCAGGAGCTTAAGTTTAAAAAAAGAACCAACAAGAATCTTTCCTGGAAACTGGAAACATTTATTCCCATTTATCCCAGGCTCCCAAGCCACTGAAACGAAACATTTAAGGATACATTTGAATGAAAACTTGGTGAAATTAAATATCCACCTGGATTAGTGTGATAATATTGCATAAGGCCTACAGCAAGACCTGTTAATCAAGCAAATTTGACCAGCCTCTTTGCTGCTTCCTGTTCTCCCTTATGATGCTCAGATGATCTCATGTCACATGCTCAGACTGTTTAGACTGGGACCCTAGTGGCCTAGTCACTGATTCAGAGCTCCTGCAGGCTTCTGGTCAGAGAAACGTTCAGACTCAGAAAGTTTCAGAATTAGTCTCTGTTTTAATGCAAGCCAGACTGTTCAATACAACATTATGTGACTTTGGGGAACTGTCCAGATGAGGAATTGCTTTTCAGCCCACCCAAAAAATCTTGCATTCTGCAGTCATACTGCATTTCCTGACCAAAATGAGACCAAAAATGCCAAATATAGGCATTCTAGATGAACAAACTTTTGTCACCCTTCTCCGACAAAGTCATGAAAATATGACTAGAAAATAACCAAACATTACAAACTCAGAGCTTCATATTATGTTAGCTGTTGTATCAAAAAGTCACTTTTAAAAATAGTCTACATGCACACTTCAATCCAGGATGATTTGAATAGATGTAATAGATGAAAACATTATGTAGAGAAGTTTAAAAGATATTTGTGGAGAGTTTTATTCATTTTGTCACGTGATATCTAAGAAAAGCCAGGCAGCAGAACTATGGCATAAAAATAGATTATGATCAGTTATGCACTACTTTATGCTGTATTAATAATGTCATATATTTTATGTACATAGGTTTAAAAAAGGTCTTTTGGAAAATATTCAACACATCTGTCAAAGCAATTGTATGATCAAACAAAATAGCACATTTTGTCTTGCGCTCCACATTGAGAGAATATTATGTAACATTACATTCCAGACTACAGGCTTCGAGGCCCAAGTGAACTCCTTCAGTGGTTTGTTTCACCACTTTTTTTTCTAAAAAAAAAAAAAATCCTTTGATCGACAGTTCAAGAGAAAAGTGTTCAAAGATGACTTTAAGGGCACAGCTTCAAGGACACGCATCAGTGACCTCCATGAATCTTTAACAGATGAAAGACTCAAAAAATTTCTTCTGTTAGATGTCTTGCAAATTTTAGATTCTGCATCCAGCTTCCTTGTTATTATCAGTTTCATTGTAGCTTACAGCTAAAGTAAAAGTTGGACTCTATTGCCCAGACAAGCCTACTCAGGTGAGAAAGAGGATACACTAACACAGATGACCAATTTTTCAGTAGTTTTATTGAAAAATGCCTCCTCTGGTTCAGAAATAAATAAGAAAATAAGGCTGTGGAATTCACAATATGCAGTTAAAACAACTGAAGCAATTCTATGTCTATAGTCTTGCACACAAATTTCAACTGCATTGGT
>JASCQX010000059.1:22308-32308 GCA_030264415.1 Sardinella fimbriata
GTGTGTGCTTGCAGTTGTCTGTGTGTACATGTGTGTTTACATAGAAGTGTATTTGTGTCTATGTGTGTGTGTGTGTGCCTGCATGCATGTGCGTGTTTGTTTTGTGTCTTCGTGTTTTGGGGGCAGGGTTATCTCCTAAATAAAAGGACTCCCTCGGGGGCCCTCTGTTTACAGCACTGTTGACAAAGAGCCAAGGGCCAAGGCCACTGCAGTTCCTGCGTGAGCTAACAGCATTTCCAGCCCACCTCTACATACAAGCATTCAGTGGTCAGTGAGAATGAGGTCAGCACCACTGCTTAATATTTCCCTGGTTTGTGAAAAGGTGTTTATAAAAACTAATGATCCCACCCACAGCAGACCTACAACATACTGTATGTTGACATTACTGATCTAATCATTCATTAGCAAATTTGATTTGTTTTGTTTTTTTTTTTCTCAAAGAGTAGCAAGATGATGTAATTTGCAAAGGCTTAGGGTAAAAGAGGCGCTCTTACTGCTTGAGAAAAGGACCAGGAGCGATGGTTGTATCTGTGGATGAGAAAGAACAGAGAGAGAGAGAGATATGAGGATAGTATCATATTGAACATTAGGGCCTGTTTACATTCTTTGAGTTTTCAACACAAAGGTGATGACTCAGTGAGTGATACCAGTCAGTTAGTGCCCGTGTCTGATTACATAGTTGTGTTTACACTTAAACATACTGAGTTTGAAGGCCACTTAAGTACACATCTACTCCTACCACAGAGGCTACTTATCACTCAGTCACTGGCTATGTGTGGTCAAAAGGAAAATCCACAAATGACTACAGGGGATACATATGGAAGGAATTCCCCAAGGCTGTGACTACAGTATGTTCAACCAAATACCAATACAGTTGGCCACAATATGCCGTTTCAGTCCAACTAATAGAGCATGTGGCCTATGGGAGGGCATTATCTTTTACACAGAGTTATGATAGATTAGTCAAACACGCAGATGCACTGTGTTTAAGTGCACGTATAACCTGATCTTAAAATACTCATGTAGGCATTCATAGGCAACTAAAGGGTCACCCTGCAATTTGGGGGGAATGAAAAAGTGCCTTGGTTTCCCTCATCTTCCTGTTTGTCTGATTCTATATTTTGCCTCTCGGAAACTCCATACTTACTACTGATCTGTCTGATCTGTGTATTTCCTATAGGAAACGAACACAAAATAACTACAATCTTGAAGAATCCCAAAACCATAACCTAAACCATAAACCAAAAGACT
Organism: Sardinella fimbriata; assembly: GCA_030264415.1. Classification (NCBI taxonomy): domain Eukaryota; kingdom Metazoa; phylum Chordata; class Actinopteri; order Clupeiformes; family Clupeidae; genus Sardinella; species Sardinella fimbriata. Next base: position 23,560 of record JASCQX010000059.1, read on the forward strand.
TGTAATTGTAAAAGAATGTATATACATATACAGTGCACATTATGCCGGACAATTATGCACCAATTATGCCGTTACTAACAGGTCCTCTTGTTTCTTTGATCTAGTGTTATGATGACGTGACAACTTTTGTATCAATATGAAAAAATAGGATTCATGTGACTTAAAGCTGATGAGTGTGAACAGCTGAGATAATCTGATATACAGTACTTGACTGACAACTGAATATAGCAACATGTATCTGGAATGTATTTGTGTTTGAACATGAAAGAAATATGAAGTGGATGAGTGATCCTAGCACTATTTCGAGTACCTTTGTAGCTTTTAACTTCTCACATTAAACAAGTAAGACCTTAAACAACGCTGTGTGTGGACAATATCTCAACGCTTAGCCATGCAGTGGTCACAAGCCTTATCTCCCACTCTCATTAAGAGTGTGAGTGACGAGCGGAGCGAAGGCCTTTAAATAGTAGCCAAAGAAGAGGGGCGGATTACTCATCAATCACACCCGTAATGAGGAGCGTCACACACCCTCAGGCCGTGTGAAAGGGCCCCGGGTTCAGACCTCGGCTGAACACGTCTCGCCTCTCCTCTCCTCTTACCTCTCAGTCAGGTTTAATCAGTAAGCTGAAGTGACCTACACACACACACACACACAGCTCTATGCTCGCTCTGAGTCTTTGGCAGATCAAGGCGCATATCACAGAAGGGCGCTGGCAGTGATTTGTGTCCCTCTAGTCTGAGATCTGCGACCTGTCAGGATCATTTTTCCCCCTTTTTTTTTTTTAAACCTCACGCTTGCCTGCCTTTCACTGCAACCCAAAACTATGAATAAAAAAAAAAAGAAGCACTGTGTGTGCTATGTCTAGGAAGAGTGGGGGCTTCATCAGAATTCTGTCTGCGACTGCCTGTTGTCTTGTCTGAGGCCCCGAAAGACGCCATGATGTCAGCCGCTGGCTGCCTGCGGCGGGTTTGTGTGAATGACAAACAGAGGCTGCCCATGCGCTCCCCAGCATTCCTGCTGAAGAGAAGCCGCTGCATTGCTGGCATGTGACACCACCAATTAGGAGAGACCGAATCCCTCAAGACTTGTCAAAACTTCCCTGTCCAGAGTTGAGGAAGAGCCACAAGGGGGGAAAGTGATAGGTGCTGCTAAAAGTGTGGTGGCCGTCGGCAGACTACCCACCTGTCGATGAAGCCACGGCTGGAATTCCAGTCCGACACCTAGAGCAGAACATGAACACATGTTAACATTCCCTGGTCTGCCATCTTGACCCTCTGATGTGTGTGGGGTGGAGGAGTGATGCACTTGAGAAGGCTTCGGAGATATGATCCTGTGTTTGGGTAGCACTTCAAGGTACCCCCCCCCCCCCAGCATGACAGACTGACAATTCACCCAATACAGTTTGAGTAGACCATCGAATTCAGCTCATCAGATGACTGCGTGTTGCTGAATACAGTGAGCCTTACACATGCTATAAAGAAAGGCTATATGGAAAATAGAATTTAATGGAATTAACTGTATATTTATATTAATTGTATTTGTACAATTGAAGGAACTGGCATAGAAAGCTGATCAGCATTGAAGTGTGAGGTGTTACACTAAAGTGTTGATGCCATGCTGAAGGGAGTGAGTGATTTTCACACTGTTCTGGTTCACATAACATACTAAACTGGAGAGATCTATTTATAAGGAGCCTAGATGGTGTCATTGCAAGGTAGAGTTATTTGTAAATCGAATAAATGTGAGCTTGTTCTTATGAAATCTTGAGCTCAAAGCGCACTGTGCACTGATACTGATTTTAAAGAAAAGTCTGCTTGCTTAAATGCATACTGTAGTTATTTTCATATATCACGCACTCAACAAAATTGTGTACTCGTTTTCCAAAATTAAAGAGAGCAGAATCTACTAAAATGAGCACAAGATTTACAACAATGCGCTCTGTGTTCTATTTAGTGAAATAAGTGCCCGTTTTTCAGAAAACTTTCTATAAAAATCATACTCATTCCCGCCAGCATCCGGACTCTTAATGGTATGTGTGTGTGTGCCATCAGTTTACAATCATGCAGACAGTAGGGTCTAATCCCAACCACCCACAAGCATCAATACAGCATGCAGCACTGAGTACAACATAATACAACGGCAAGTCAATACAACAAAGTGGTGGCTAGTCATGAGTCATGACCAAACTAGAGTTGAAAAGTACCGTATGTGAGAGATGTGAGGCCCAGTAACCTGAAAGAGGTAAATCTTTGAGGCAGAGTGAAAAGCTTTCCGACATACAACAGCACACATATCCAGGTGTTTGCCCTTTGTTAGTGTTGAAAGGCCAAGCAAAGCAGGTTAGACACACTCTGTTAATTCATCAAGAAATAAGAACTTGCAGGTTAGACAGCCCTGCAGGCAAGCACAGGTGTGCAAGTCAGGGCATGATGGGAGAAAAAAAGTGCCAGAAGATTTGGCAGAAAAGCAGAGGAATTGGGTGGGAAAAAGCTGAAAGGTGCATTGTGTGTCTATTATGGAGTCATGTGAGTTTGGAAATAAAATGTGACCATGCATCTGATTTATTGAAGTGTACTGTATATACAAAAGGGTGACTTTGAAATTGATTTGTGCCCTTTAGAGTTTTAGAACCGATTATCCACTTGCCAAAGCCCCTCTTTAAGAAATCAAGAGTTTACAGAGATTTCTTCAATGCAAGTAATTGAATTTCTGCAATATTTTAAAAATAAAATTAAAAAGCATATTCTGTACGTCTTCAGGTAGATTTTTTTCTCTGATCCAAGACTTCATGGTCCATCGGTGGCAGACGCTGATTTCTTGATAGTCTTTCCCATGAACATGAAAGTGTGTAAACACATTGAGGGTGTGTACATCTTAGGACTTCGGAAATCCTGTTCCAGATAAATCTCTTTGAGGGTTCAGAGTTCATTAACCCCAGGTTAGAATACTTCCTTAAAATGTTTATTCAACTATATCCTCTGCACAAATGACATTCTGAACACATTGACAGCATTCCAGTTCCGCTTTTTTTAAAAAAAATAATCATTACATCCGAATAATGATAACACTGCCACAAGGCTTATTTGTTATGTTGCAATGACAAAAGACAATACAAAACAGTATTACAATAATCTGCAACTTTAATAAACTATTGACAAATTACAAAAAAATGCAGTTAAAGTACAATGGATTGTTACAGTTTTATTTTTTTGACAAAGCATTTATAGCATGTAATACTGTTAACCATACCCTACTCTGTGACCCTTGACATGGAAAAATCCACAGCACTGGAATAAGTTGTCTGTTAAGCATCCAATGGCGAATACTCAAGGGCAACTCTACTTTAAGTGTTCTCTAAGTAACACCTCATATTATAATATGTCTGCATGTTCTTCAGCCGTCATTAAAGAATCATTTATCCAAAGACATTATTTGAAAACACAGGAGCATAACCTAGACAGTGCAAACACTATAACCCAGAGCCGATAAATCTGTCACATTGTGACCTATAGGTACAAGAGCTCTTTATTCCCAACATGGGTGGGCAACAGAGAACACCAACCACTTTTCTGAATGCATAGCTTGTGAGGGTGCCAAAATAAGCAGATGCATGTCTGAACTGAACAACAACAACACAACACATCAGAAAAGTGACTTGATTTAAATATATGCATGACCACTTTGATTCCTCTTTTTCTTGTTTACACTGATTTACTGAGGTAAATGAAGGTGCGCGCAAAAACTGAGAGGAGAAAAAAAAAAAAAAAAAAAACTTTGGCAAGTGAGAATCCAAAACAAAAGGTAACGGAAAGTTCTAGAGTTTTCATGCTGAAATGCCTTAGTAGTTAGGCTACAAAATATAGCTCAAAAGAACAAATAATGGACCAAGACTGACCGGAAAACACTGTCAACTATCAAAAGCTGTTCCACAACCATAGCACCTATATATTAAAGTTCTGTTTTTAATTTGTGCTGGTGAAACACCCCAACTTGATGCATTTTCACATTTCACTTGAACTGAAATGTTCCAGAAAGGCATTGGAGTTAGCAAGTTAGCAGGCTAGGGTATGGGACATAAAGGGGTAGGGGGGGAGGGGTAAAAAAGTGAGAGAAAGACAGAGAAAAGATAGAAAGACAACAGCGTCAACAGCTGGACAAAGGCACTGAAGGGACAGACAAGGTAGCCTGGGGACATGGAAGCGAATGTCAGTGAGTCAATAGCTTAAGTCGCGTGATCCAACTGACCAGTAGCGAAGGCTCCGCGGGCGGCCGTTTCGGGGTGGACGACATGGGAGCCTTTTTGAAGTCCTCCTGGTAAGGGATCGTGGCGCTGTTGTGCAGGTCAACGTTGACGAGGTAACGGCCGCTGCGGATGTGGTCGATGCTGCGGATTGGTGTCCTGTCCCCGTTGGATCTGTACGTCATTCCGCCAGCAGGGCTCTCCTCGGCAATGGTGGGAATTCGCTCATTGCTCAGGTATCTGTACAGAAGGTCTTCGCCTGTGGAGGGTGGAATGATTAAAGTTAGCCTACAACCCTTCAAAAACCATAGAAGAGTCTTCCATTCCTTTTTAAACTTTAAAACACTACAATTGGTTTGAGATTTGTAAGATGCGGCAGGGACAACATGGGACTGAATGACAGCAGACCCAGAGCCTGCTGTCAAGAGTGTTGTCCTTTGATATTGGTATATTCAAGTTGTCGTTTTCACAAGGTGTAAAAGACATACAAGGTACCTTTCTTGCCTTGTGGCCATGGCTTTGTATAGATGTCATTCACGCTAAGGCAGGTGTCCACAGGCATGGAGAGAGGCCTTGGTTTACCTGCAAGAGGGATTCACAGTTACATTTCCAGTAAAAGATGCAAAAAAGATATTAGGACATTCAAATGTCAAATCAAATCAGGAGTCAAATCAAAAGTTACGTAACCAAGAAAAGCTGACATCTAAATATCTAATCCTATTGTATGATACTATTCAGACATTTATGGGAAAGTCTTCAGTATGTCACAGACTTTCATCTGCCAAGTTTATGTGGCTGAAAATGTTACTCATTTGTCAGATGACTGGCAGCACAGTTAAATCCACGTCGTTTCGCATCGGTGCCAGTTAGATTATACATGCATTAAATATCACAGCCCATGTGGATTTCAAAGTATTTCCATCGCCACATACGCCCAATTACCAGCTCAGAACAGGGAGTCTTCGCTGTCTGCGTAAGTCAATCTGCTGTCACACACTTATCTCAAAGTTTACTTGCAAACAGACGCCATTCATCATAATAACTGGACCTGCTTACAAGCCAGCAACCACAAGACGCATCTCTTTAGTTTAATTTACTTTCTTTTAATTTATTTTTACGTCCATGCCAAAGTTTATTATGATATCTGCTCTTGATATACAGTGTGTTGACTTTTTAGCTTTTGGGCTTACTGCGTGAGGTGGTGCGCTCCCTCATTCGCGGCTGTATGACGTTGGCCTCCACTGGGTAGACGTTCAGCTTGTCGTAGTCAGCGATGGTGAAGCGCCTCCGGCTCTCGTGGTCGAGGAATGAGTTGGGCGACTCTGAGCCCTTGGATGTCTTGTTAATGCCGGCATAGGTGCTGTTCCTTACATCTCTACAGGCATAAACAATGACATAGTGAGAGAGTATAGAGGCGCGGTATTGAACGTAGCATTAGTTGAACCAGGCCACTGAGACAGGCTTATGCCTTACAGTACATCTTGCTGTTGCCCTTCCTGCCTAAGGCTTTCCATGTATAAACCATACCACTAAAGATTTATTATAGCAAATTGAAATTAAGATTCTCTATTGACTTCATAAATGAAAAGTAAAAAAAAAATAAACAAAAACAAAAAAAAAAACATGAAAAAGTCTACCATTAAATCAGCGGCAGCAGTGGTGGCTAATTAGAACAAATTTTGGAATTCACATTCCAAAAATGACAAGTCTCGAACTGACAAACAAACCAACAGACAGAGATAAATAGGCGAGCGGAAGCAAGTGAGTCAGAAGATGGGTGTGTGGGCGTGTGTATCTGTGTGTGTGTGTGAGTGTGTGTGTGGGTATTTGTGGGAGGGAGGGTACGGTGGTGGTGTCTCACAGTGCGTGAGTAAACCAGAGACGTGGAAGCATCCCCTCAGTCGGAGCTCGGCACGAACACTGCAATTGCGTAACCTCTGTGGTGTTGCTCACAGGGCTGCCGCCGAGGCAGAACAGAATGTGCCGTGGCTTCTACTGTCTGGGTTGCAAGGGGGGAATGGAGCCGTGAGCAGGGTGGATGGTGGCGTGTGTGTGTGTGTGTGTGTGTGTGTGTGCGTGTGTGTGTGTGTGTGCGTGTGTGTGTGTGTGTGTGTGTTAGGGGGTGGGGGTAGGGGGGTCACAAAGATAGGCTAGAGGGAACAGACTCATTAGAGAGAAAGAGAGAGAGCTGAAGCAACTGAGGCTGGTGAGGGATAGATCGACTGGGGCTGGTATGCTCACCGGGGGGTGTAGGGGACCGATGGAGGGGGTGGGATGTAGAGATCCAGAATGGCTGGCTTCTCTTTCCTACTGCTGGACTCAGCGGTGTTGCTGGGAGACTGGGTTTTGGTCGGGGAGTGGGTGTTCTGTGGAAAGGGAATGTAAACGTTCAGCAAACATCCATCTTATGTCCGACACCTCCTGAGCATGAATGTGCCCATGACGTGCAAGAGCCAAAGGTAGATGACAATCTTCAGACACCCGTGGCATTGAATGTACAGATAAGTTCGTCCACTGAAGGAATTACAATTTTTCAGACATAATGAGGCCTATCTCCCCTACTTATTGTGGTAGACCTAATATTGAAGACATACTTCACTGTACTTAGTTTAAATAGTTGAATAATGTATACTCAATACAACTCATATTTTATCATTTCATAAAAACAGAGCCATATATGAATATATACATATGAAATATGACAATGAATGTGAATTTGGGTCTTTCAGGTCATACTATATTACCACCTGTAAAAGTGTACTACTGACCAATATTCAATCTCCAAAATGTAATTAAATACATTTCCAGACAAAGCCTTCCTACGGCTTTTCCCACTGCCACATAAAAAAGCTTTTGTGTTTTGATGTGACAGGTTCTCAAACAATCTGGCACCTATCCGGTCCCACAAAACCAACTGTAGACACATGTCTGACTCATGGTGGGTGATCTTGCTCTGTTTTTCAGCCAGTTAACCTCAGAGATTTGCCACCTTGATTTCCAGGCTCCGTGTTCAAACAATTAGGCAGACAAGCCTGGATTGGCCCCTCCTTTGTAATAAGAGGCTTTTTTGTTTGAGGGGGGAAAAGATTGCGATGGCTTGATCAGATTCGGTCTTCCCAGAGTGTACACAGGCACCTGAGGGGCGATGCGTGGCTCCTGGCCAGCCGGGCGAGCTTGATTACAAGGGCCTTTTGTTTGTCGGGGATCCCATTCAAAAGCAGGGAGTTGGGACAGAGCAGCTCTGACAGACTAATTTCCCCCAAATGAACGTGGCTTTCTGATCGGGCTTAGCATTACATAAATGTCAGAACGCCGGAATTTGGACGCTTTGATTATGCCCTTTAACAAAAGGTGTGAGTGTTGTCTAACCCTCGTTTGAGAGGGTTAGCCTAAGAGCTATTCAAAGAGATTGAAACAGAGTTGAAGCAATTTCGTTTCAATAACGGCCATCGCAGATCTTTTAATAGCTGAGAACAACACAAATTCACCCTAGTTTTCTGCTCAACAGTCTGACCTCTAAGGACAACAATGACTGTTCTTTACTGGGAATGACAGTTGAGTTGACTGTTGTGTCAGTCCTTACAGATCTCGTCTTCACCAGTAGCTCCAGCTGCGTGACATCATACTGGAATCATCATTTTGTGGAATACGCTGGTATTGTGCAGGAGAATGGCAGCATTGTTCCCAACTTGTGCCATGAGCTAATATAAGATCCAGGCCTGCCATCACAGAATCGAGCCCTTTTCAAAAAAGGAAAACTGTTGTCTCCCAGAGAATCAAGGGACCATCTACGAAGTTGTTCGAATGCCGATACTGCACGCCGTAGCTAACATACGTTTACATTCCTGGATATTTTTGGTAAAAGATTACCAAAAGATCACCAAAAGAGGAAAGATTTGAAAGACAGACAGATAGACAGAACGTCGCGACAGAATAACCGACAGGCATGGAGCTTCCTGGAACTAACCTGTACTTGAGGCACTGGGGGTTTCCAGCGCATGTTTTTGAGGGGGGCTGGGGTGAACCCCGTGGTGCCCGTGGGTCTTTTCTTCAGCATCAGCATCACACCTTTGGGATCCTCCCTGAGCTTGGCCACGAGGTTCTTCAGCTGCCAGCCAACCTGGAGACCACAGAGACAAAGCATGCGTAGTTCGATTTAAAAGCTGGCAAGAATGAAGAAAGGAGAACACAGCAGAATAGATGTCAATGGAGCTCCTCACCACTGTCTGATGGTTGACCTGGATCACCTCATCACCTGCATGTATCTTTCGTGTCATATCTGCAGGAGACTGGAATAAGGGGACAGAGAAGAGAAAAGGGAAAAAAATGTTAGTCTCTAAACCACAGTCTCTCCAACTGCAAGCTAGAAATACCAGAACTTCTACAGGGAAAACCTCATCAAGGCGCTTTTGAGACACAGGCTTTAGTCTTTGTTAACATTCGCCTTACTCTTATCTGTGCGTTCTGTGGGGCTGACACGAAGCAGGCCACACCAAAGTCCAACACAA
>JASCQX010000063.1:0-11514 GCA_030264415.1 Sardinella fimbriata
TTCAGTGGAAAGTGAAACGGCTGAGTGAGTAACATTATTTTGTGCCTGAAATAAGTCTCAAATCGTGAAAACGGCACTTGTCCTTTAAGGCCAGCATATATTTTGCCACAGACTCCTGGGTCAGACAGAGTTGTGAAAAATGTGAAAAATTGTGACTACATGAAGTAAAAGTCCTCATATTTGTTTCAACCACTCACTAAACTAATTTGAATCTAGATCCACTAATTTGGAAAAAAAAAATCAGCACGCAGCAAAAATTAGAGTATATCAGCACGTAGCCCTATTGTTTCACGTTGCTAAGCAGTAGCTGCTAGTTCGTGAATTCAGTCTACGTTGCCCTATGTGTGCAGGCTGAGTCATTTGACATTGCATAGTGCAGTAAAGCCGGTAGGAAGGGGTCGACGATGGTAAAATAGCCTTCATTCGCCCCAAAATTAACTATTTAACCATCAAAGTGAGTATGACGCTGATATACTGTATTAATCTGAAAACGCTGCATAGTGTACCTTTAAACCTGACAAGGAACTGATGAATGAAATACCAGAATGCATTACTTTTTGCTAACACAAGAAGCAACATTAACAATCTCAAGCATAACTTTTGTATTAAAATTATAACTTTTCTTCAACTGTAAACTATTGATTGCACTAAAATAGATCACCCTCAATTCTCAGCTTTATTTCTTGCCAGATACCTGGCCGCGTTTATGCTCCCAAAGCTGAGTAACATTTGCTGTGATGGACGATGCCGTTGCAACTTTGACTACAGCTTATCTGTAAGCCTTGACCTGTATTTGTTTTTGGTAAAGTTCATAGTTGAGAACAATTTCTCACCCACACATGTTCTTCTTTTCTGCTTTTCCCTGTGTCTCTCTGAATTTAGCTTTAAGTTCACTGTTGTACTGTACTTCAAGTCAACACAATATATTCATTTTGCTGCACTGGGACATAAAGAGAAGAGAAACTGGTAGACAGTGAGGGCTGGGTTGTTGGCCAGGTGTACTACGACAAGAACGTCTGGGCTGGGCTAATAGTCTAAAGGCTGTCTAGGAGTCTGTGGGCCAGAAAAGGAGGGGGTGTCCAAGCGCCTTAGGATGGCATCTAATTGAGCCTGTTGTTTTTGAAGGCTCTTTTACTTGTTCCAACTCGTTAATGGGCCAAGACTGCACTGGAGGTCACCACCAATTATTGTATAGCATGGGGGCTGACAGAATGGGACCGAGTACCCAATGCATGGCTTCACTGTGGACATCCAGAAAGGTGAGGGTTGGATGAAGAATCCTTTCAGCTGCAGGAACTTACATTAATCTCAGCTCTAGCCTCTCCATCTAGTATATCAAAAACAATCATGAGACAATTTCCCTGAAAATCTAGGGTGTTTATTTTCACGAGGTATATAAACATAACATTCCTCCACTGCATCTGATGCACATCTGAAGGCACAGGTGGTCTAGACTGTTTGGGGTGGTAGGCATAGGGAATTGACCTTTTGAGCTGCCTGAAGAGGATCCACACTGTCTGAGGTGGGGGCGGCCCTCTGGGGGACCTCTTCCCTGAGCTCAGTTAAGGCTTTCAGTTGAGCCGTCATGTCTTCCCCTTCCATACTTAAACCAGAAATCTGTTATAAACACCAGAAAAAAGGGGGAAAGGACAGAAAGAGGAACCAAAACAAGGAAATTGGAGGGACCAAAACAAACAGAAATATGCTTATCAGACACCAGAGTAGGCAACTCCCCGGCAGCGGTAGCAGAATGTGGCAGACCTTCTGGCAGACGTCTTCTTCCCTACAGGCCCACCATGCGGTGTAGGATGGTCTTCGACCACTGTTTTACCCCCCAAAAAACTAAAAACTAACCATAAATATACAAAACAAAATACATGGAGAAGCATTTGTTTAAAGGATCCTGCAGGCAGCGCCAAATGTAACAAGGTGAAACCTAATGCAATACAGCTGACCCAGATCAATGGATGAGAACAGAGGGCTTTCATTTACATTTACATTTATGCATTTAAAATACACTTTTATCCAAAGCAACTTACAAAAGAGGATAAATCATTCAAGTTACAATACAATAAAAAGTAAATAAATGAATAACTAAGAGTGCATTTTGCTAACATAAAAATGTGTGAAGAACAATAAATACTATTTTCAACTGCTCCAAGGGGAGAGGAGACGACTTGGCCAGGCAAAAAGACAATAATAGACAGTTTGGACAATTATAGACAATAGGGTCCTGCTGTGACTGAGTCTTGTTAGTAATAGTCAGGAGAACACCTTCCACAGTAGCTCAACTAGAAGGGAATAAATATGCTGACACTCTCACACACGTGTTACTACACAGCAAACATCAAGAGTGTGTATCAATCACACAAAACACACATATAAAATGTTCACAACACACACCAAGAAGAAGCATACTGCTATACAGGCATTGGCTAAATATTACTAACCTGGGCTGCGTTTCCCAAAACATCTACGATGTTCGTAAGTGCTACGATGGTCGTAACGTGTGCCATTTGCTATACCTTAAGATCATCGTAGCACTTACGAACATCGTAGATGTTTTGGGAAACGCAGCCCAGAATGGGTCACAGCTAAGAGGCAATAACAAAGTCAACTCAACAAAAGGGAAAGAGGTAACTGAGGCAGCCCACACCCAAAACAACAGGTAGTCCACTGACAAACTTGCCGGTGAAGGCAGGATAGGAATGGTAAAAAAAAAAAAAAAAAAAAAAAAGAAAACAAACAAACTGGATGAACAAACCAATAAAACTAACTCTGACCATAAACCAACCTAACATGACAAATCTGCATACAGTAGGAAGGCACAAGCAAGGACTAGGCTTATTGCTAGTTTGATAGGCAGAAAAGGACTGGAGCAGGTCACAGCTAAAGTGCAAAGAGACAATAAAAAGAAACAACAGAAAACTAAATTTAATCAGGGGGAAACAATGGTCAGGCTGTCGTACTAACAGCCAGCAGTGATCTGTGGCAAAAGAGAACAAGATTTTAACAACAACAACAAAACAACTTCACAGTTTCAAATATCACATACTGTTCATGCAACATAAACAACCATTGTACGGTTATAAATACGGATAACTACGCTGTTAAAGCTTAAAATATCAATAACATACAACTTGATACAGTTTCCGACCCAATCATTACTACATTGTTGACTGCAATACAATTAAACCATGGCTGCCTCCCTTGGCTAGTGTGTGCTATGGGCAGGAGGCCCGAGGAGTCAGAGTGGAGGAGGGAGGCGCGTCAGCTCTGATTGAAAAGAAAGGAAGATTAAGCCAGTGTGCAGGGAATAACTAACGGAAAGGCAGAGCCTGGTTACGGCAAGACATGACGACAGTAAACGGATGCTGCTGCAATACCCAAGAAAACAGCACTCAACACTCAGCCTCAGTCAAAACACAGAGTGAAATAGGGTAGGATTCCAAGGAGCGAACACTCGACTAGGTAACTTATGGCCTACCTCCATAGACACAGAGTAGCCCATCAGTCCACCATGAGGTGAAATAGGGCAGGATTCCAAGGAGCCCTGGTCACGCTCCAGTGACAATGGGCCATTAGTCGCAGCTCAATCAGCAGGGATCCTTAAAACGTGATATATAGTTAAAAAACTACGCATCATTCCCCCCCAAGCTAATGTTTGTTAGCAAAGAAATTGAGATGGCTAAAGCCAACGTAGTGCAACACTGCATTTTAAAGTGAAAAATAACCGCATGCGTTAACATAAAAGTTTTACAACCGATGCCTAAGCATGATATACAGGCACAGAAAACGCTCCTATCCTTCAGAAAGGTTGGCAACTTGCATTCTACCAGTCTCTCAGAACAGCCCTACAGTTCATTTCTGGGCCGTGATGTGTCCATTAGCTCCATCTGAGATGGTGGATATTAAGAGCAAGATGGTTCATGGGCGTTCATGTCTAGATAGCGCTGTGCACTGAAATAGGCTTATAGTGCACACCTGAATTAAAAGTTGATTTTCTCCGGAATGGCAAGTCAAACCATCACATTTTCCAGAAATGGGCAAGAGGGTTTGGAGATCCATGATACCCTGTCCGAAATGTACATCCATTGCTCAGAAAAATAAGACTTTTAATTATTCTGTGAAATTCTGGGGTTCTGCCATAGACTTCAATATAACAGATTGTGCCTCTTCACTGCATAAAGGGTGATTAGTGACCCCTCCGTGCAATCGTGGTTCCAGGAAGTGGCTTGTCTTGGCTCCGCCTATCTACCATCTTTGGCTCCATATCATGTCACAGGTGGGTACAATTAGGGTGCGCATTGCAGGTAGGCCTGCTCACAAGGTACTACAGTATAAGAGCAGATATACCCATAACACCGCTTCCAAAAGGCAATAAAGCAAAATTGCGTCACCTGTGATTAAATGTGTTAGACCCATTTATTTTAACACCTGGAAGACTTCATTTGACAGCCACACAGGAAAACTGATATCCAAAAGATAAATCTACTGTACATTATTGAAAACACTTGTTGGATGATTTACCTCCATCTACGCTGTAGTCAAAGGAGTGGAATATTAAAGTCATGAAATCTAAATAGACTTAGCCCACTTCTAATAGATTTAGCTTAGGCCTCCCTGGTGTCTTTATGCCTGTAGTGGGGGCAAGCTTCTAACGTAAAAGCTACGTAAACTACTTGCCCACATTGCTATGCTATTTCGTTGCCTCGCTAAAACCACTATAATTCCATTCAGGTGGCATTGTTTCGGTTCATTTTTAGCCAGCTCATTTTACTCAACCACGGCATCCACTGGAATGTATGGTTGGGATGTGCCGGCGTTCCCCATTAACTTCCTGGGTGTTTTGAGATGTTACTTCGACATCCATCTTTTTTCTCATGATGATGATGCCAACTATTTTGTAAAGTGCACCAGTCCCTCCAGCAGCAAAGTAGCCCCACAAAAGTAGGCTGCCACCCCTATTTCAGATAAATACAGTACATTTCAGAGGTTACTTTGAATCACTTATGTGATTTAATCCTAATTATTGATCTTGTACCATGACAGTTATGTATATTTCATTTTTTCACTCATAAAAGCCCTTATAGGGACAAGTGTTGAAAAACAGCCTTCGCAATAAGTGCTGTGATACAAGCATGGAATAGGTTGTTCACTTCAGTGTATTATTTTGGCGGCGGCAGTTGGTCAGCTACCGTACCATAACTCTGGGGACCCGGGTTTGATTCCAGCCTGAGATAATTTCCCAATCTCTCTCCCCACTCGCCTCCTGTCACTCTTCAGCTGTCCAATCTCATTAAAGGCAAGAAGAAAAACAGTATTATTTTGTCTAATTATATTGTTTATGTGTCCCGATTAAATAACCATAAATAAATACAAATAAATAAAAATCAAATCCGGGTCCCTGGATTTATGGAATAGCCAACTGTTCCATAGTGCCCCGGTAAATGTACACATTTTTAAACGTAGCTGAAAGTGATACAGTAGACATCTGCTGCAGAGCAACTCATCAAAAGTAGGGAAGTGTGGTTAATATTCTGTGGCCACCAGGTGGAGACAAAGACCCGGATCCAAAAACTGAACCCAGGTGAACTGAAGCCATCACAGTAATTTTTCCAACCACCCTCCAAACAGCTCATTTTAATTAGCAAAGCTCCATCTCACTTTTGATTCAACTTATTCACGTCATACATTTGTCAACTTTCATTGCAAGAACATGCACTTCTGTATTTTTTCTGTGCATTTTCAGATGTGATATTCCAATCAACTGTGGTTTCAAAACAATGTAAATCAGGACAATGTCTACCGATAGGCCTACATGCGAATACATTTACATACATAACATTGTACTCAATGCACACTGAGAGGCAATCCTCCCTCAGCTGAACAGACTTTTTATCTGCATTAGGAGATTACTTTTTATTTGCAGGTGGTGACGATTTCTAATTTGAGTAACTCAAATGCACATTAACGAGCTGGATGGAGACTCCACCACTCTCTGAAGCCTGAAGTCTTTTATTCACCACCCAGCTGAGGACTTGAGTTTATCATCAGTGCAGCATCAGTAACTTTGGTAGGCCTACATGCTTTCAAAATGAAATGATTCTGCTGGCACTGGTCATCTAATGAAAATAAGGATGGAGTATAGCCAATACAATACTCTGTGATGCTCTCTGACAGTGTTTCAGAGTATTTGAAAAAAATACTAATTAAATGGAGAGACACAAACATATTATATATGGCACAAATATAATGCAAACAAACAGATCATCAAGCATCACTGCCTGTGCCTTTAAAATTTGAAGTGGCAAAAATGCACTTGCATGCAAAATCCAGCAGGAGGGGTTATATACAACATCTTCACATAAAGCAAATCTGAATCCAGTTTTCACCTTCACCTGTGAAAGTCGTATTGCTGCCATACTGTATTTTGCAAACTGTCAGCATTTACCCCTTTCCTCCTGGTTCCCCCAACACAAATGGCTCCAGAGATATTCACGAGTCGGCATCTTCCACATAATAATCATAGTCATACTGACAAAGACCTTGCCTACAATTCTGCAGACAGAAAGCCATCACGACTTCTACAATTCAGTGTCACATATAGGTTGATATTACTGTATATCCAGAAACTCTGGAAGCACTGAACCATTGAATCGGAGTGCAGAATCGGAGTCTTTATGTCAATGAGTTTTGAGAGAGGGCTCTGTGAATGTAAATGTACTCTGTGCAAGAATTCATTTACAAGCTTCATTGTCACTTTTATGATCAAGCAACTCATTAAGGGGTGAAAGAAGGCTCCCTCTGCTCCCTCACTTGGTGAATTCACCATGCCAGTGAGACGTCACCCTAGCGCTGCCCGGCGTAGGTTGAAACCAAAACGAAACTTTGGAGTGGGGGGTTAAGAGTTAGAAAAAGAGAGAGGGGGAAGAACAAGAAAGAGAAAGAGGAATGTCTGGCATACTCCTGAAATCATGTTTATTACTTTATTACTTTGTCAGTCAACATAGCCCTTCGAAAATCATCATAACTGATTCCTAAAGCTTTAAACAAATCCACATTTTGGTAATAAAATTTGGAGGTTAGTGACATACAGAGGATGCTCCATAATTAAAAAATTTCCCAGACTTGTTGTTTGCCTGAATGTATGCCTCATTGCCACCATTTTGAGAGCAATCTGAAGAGACAGCAAGACTAAAGTAAAAAAAAAAAAACACAACAACAAACTTGCAAACACACTCAAAAATTCTAAAAAAAAAAGACAAGAAAATAAAGTACTGAAAAAGAAACCTCAAGAAAGAAAAACTTAATTTAAATCATTATTTAAATCATTTAAAAACGTTTATCATAATTTAAAATCAGCTCATCATCAAAATCATAGATACATGTAACAATCCACCCTGAAATTTATTAAGGTCCTGTAAAGATTTTCTTTAGAGTGACCAGATGCTATCAGATGCTCCCCTTTCTCTATAACCAAACCAACAAACATGCCATCAGATGCTCTCCTTTCTCAATCAACAAATCAACAAACATGGGGAAACCAGAGCATCACGACACCTTCACAAACAGTCACATATTTCTGAACGTGTTACTTATTGGCAAACGATAGTTGTAATATTTAAGATGGATTCATTTTGATTATGCCAAAAAAGTTGGAATGATTTAAGTTGAGTTGACTTACTTGAGTTACTTTCATTGAGGTGTGAAGTAGGTCAATAAAGCTTGCTGTATAAAAGTTGTCATGCCTTTTTTAAATCATAATCTAGCCTGAAAGAGATCAAAGAACTATCCAAGGTGCTGAAATAGTCCTCAATGTTTTGACTTTTTAGATTTACACGTGAAATATTCTGCATATCAATCCCAAACATGTCCTGTTATTCAATCACACAAAACCCTACATTACAACACTGTTTGGGCATAGGTAGGCCAATTTTGTCTTTTCAACATCCACGTCAACTCGATTAAGAACGTCATAGCCTACTGTATTGGCAAGCCTCACATATGATGCCAGACGGCGCATCTTCATCGTGACAGCACCTGCTACGGAAATCCTGGCCTTTGCAAGACGGTGACTGACGCCACAATGATGTGGCTTTAAAGATCCGCCTCTCCTCCTGGGTTTGAAAGCCAAACAGCTGCCTCATATGCTGAGTATCGTTGAGGACGTCTATGTGTATACGCCAAGATCCCAATCAGTGAGCTTTATCTTGGTAGACTGCGTACATGCAGGGCCTTGTTGATGGAGGGTAATGATCTCAGTCACATATGGGAATAAAGTAGGCTTTCTTTATTGGCACAGTGGTAGTCAGGCAGCAAGCGGTTTACCGAAGTGAATAACAAAAAATGCAGCCGTTACTTATAAGAAAGCCTATGCGATTTGTTGCATAATTTTTTGAATAATCGCGAGCGGGCATATGTTCCAGACGGGAAACGCAGAGCGTAATGCAAGAAATCGCGGCCACATGAAGGACAGAGACTTCATGCCTAATATGGAGCGGGGGAAACCCGCGACATACACTGGGGACAAAAAGGCAAAAATGGCTGCGAAGACAAATAAAAAGTGGGTAAGACTGGCTACTGTCTTTGCATATGTAGTATCGGTTTCTCTTGCCGCGATCATTCTGGCCATATACTACAGCCTTATATGGAAACCAACATCTGGCTCTGCACTGCCGTCAGGAGAAACAGATGCTCCGACACCGACTACAGCAGCGACCACTGGGATTACAACTGCTGGCATGAACATCATCAGTGTCCCTCAAGAAAATCAAAGCAACACCGCTGGCACATCACAAGGTTATTTGTGGACATCCCTTGAGCGCACAGACGCACCTTCGGAAGCACAACTCCACGGGGAGTCTGCTTATGGGGACCCGACAGTCATACCAGAGGATACATTTCTAGAAAGGCATAGCGACAGTGGAGCAGGGATACAATCAACAACTGATGAAGAAATAGCTGAACGACCGACTGAAAGCGCTGCAAACAACTTAAACTCTGACACGCACATTACAGACAACACGCAGAACAAAAACGTCTCGCTGTCGGATGTGAAGTCCACTGTAATAGCTGGGAATGAGGAGGGGGTATTTGAAACAGGTTCTGGGATGGATTTTTCAGAGGAACGTTCTTTCCCAGAATTTATTGAGTTGGATGCGCCAGAGGATTCAACGTCACCCACGGCAGGTTCACAGGAACCCATGGCCAGTGTATCCTCGCAAACTGTAGTCAGGTACACCGATGGTCATCTCTTCTCATCAGATACGCAATTTGACACAGAATTCTCAGAGGGCTCTGCTTTTATGCAATCGGACCTGCATGCCACGAAGCATGCCTCGTCTGTTAAAACCACACAGGTTGCGGAGCATGATCAAACTTCTACCACGCACAGGGACAGCATCAGCACCGGTGATGTGCAGTGAGTTGAAGGTGCCTGAAACCGTCCCATCTCTCCTCAGTAGGCTATTGATTAAAGAGCGTATGCATTTGTAGGCTATAGCTGATTTATAAAAGGACTGCATGATGGAGATTTGAGGAGGGATACAAGTGGACACCTAATGCGTAAAATCTTAACCCTGAACTGTTCTGCACCGACAAAGACAAAGCCATGCGAGACCAATGTCAAATTAAGGTCGGGGTATTCTCTTATTTTTGGTTATGTCCTGTAGCAAGTTAAGTGAAAAAAGAAACTTAGGAGTCCCACTCAGGTATGTGTAGGTCTACAGTAATGTACAGGAAAAGGGCAGAACATGTAGCCGTTAGCTAGAGAATTCAGCACCCTCCGGCTTCTGTTGACGTTTTAGCCAAATTATGTAGCGTCACTTTGACGAACGAATGTGCAGTTGGTAGAAGGAAGTAAGTAGTTTTATTAATGTTCATTGTATACCCTGTACCGCTCTGGCTTCAGCAATATACAAGTTTCTTCAGAGCAAACCATTTCATCCAAATACTTGTAGCAAATCAGTATGTTGTAGTTTCACTGTTTTTAGTATCATTTTGAACTATTCTTAATAAAGACATAAAGAATACAAGTAGTTCATTGGATGAAATTACATTTAAACCGCCATAAACAAAATGATGCAAGCCAATTTCATCACTCCTTTGATGGATGCATCCTGCATTTTAAATTAATCAATTTGGTGTTAATTTTGCAGTACATGGACTTAAGCTTTTCAAGATCCTGCTGTCTCAATGTCAATTCCTGATTTTCTTTCTTCATTTTCCGGTTCATGTGTTGGAAAAACAAAGAATGGCCAATGGAAAAGTTAAAGTCATAAGGCATTTTACACATTTTGTCCTACACCTATAAACTCTGTCAGACATATTGACCTTGGTCTGGCGGTCAGGCTGTAATTGTGGCTGTGAGCAGCAGCAGTTACTGTGAGCCTCTGGAGAGTCCATGCGCCATGGCAGCAGCCACAGTGGGTGAGGGGGCACAATTTCCAATAGGGTGCCTTGGGACACACACACACACACACACGCACACTTTCAAAGATCCCATCTTGTCCCTTTAGGAGTCATTCAGACATAGTGGATGGAACACAGAGGAATTCTGATATTTCAAACAACTAACAGCCATCACAAGTGCTTAAATTTTTTTTGGTCTGAATGTGTATTAATTAGCAACAGCCCAGAGTTAATCAACCCATAGCTCCTTTTGTAGGAATAATTGACAATTTGGCACAACGTAGACTGAATAGCATAACAGCAGCCAGCACAAGCCTAACTGTAGCGGTCTTTGTTTCAATTTTGTTTTCCATTCCCAGTGTTATGCATTTCATGGTAAAAGTTACTAAAACTGCAAACCACAATTTAAGTTTTAGGCTATACTGACTTACTATGTATACTTTGCAGATCTGCAGCATTAATCTGGTTTGAATCAGACCAGCATCTTTGATATAAGATACAAGCCTGGCACTGAACAGTGCCAACCAGAAGACCTGCTAGCAACCAGAGGTCATGATGATCTTAGTTCGATACTGAAAGTGGGCTTAGTAAATACTAATGGCTGCAAACATTGAAGACTTGCAGAAGGAAATTGCACATTTCCAAACGTTTGTTGAAAAGTGGAAAGTGGGAATCTGATTGACTGGACTGGGCCAGTGATTTCTGTGATCCTGCTCACAACAGTGCTGGACTGGAAATATTTCCTAGTAGATAATGGGCAGACATAGTCTAGCACGCTAGACCAATAGCGGCAGAAAAAAATCTTCTTGCATTGTTTCTGGTCTAGTCTCGCACGGTACAGGCCAATCCTGGCTCTTCGCGGGCTGCGACGGACCATTCAGAATGTTCTATCTGTGTAGCGAGTCGTTGGGGCGGGCTTAGCACGATGATGCCAGGGCTGTGGACTGTATATACAGTCATTGGTTGCAACACCTGCTTTCGTTTGAAAACGTCACCTTGTTAGCGCTGATTGGTCAGTGTTACGTGCAGTGTAGTTTGAATGACAACTGTTGATCCCACCCACACGCTTCAGCGCTGTGAATCGTGTAATCCCAGACTATA
>JASCQX010000063.1:170575-183218 GCA_030264415.1 Sardinella fimbriata
TGGTCTAAATGAAAGATAGTTTCAAGATTGGACAAACTAAACACACAGATGCTCATGCACTCCCAAACACACAAACACAAGAATACCAATGCAAACACACACACACACACATACACACACACACACACACACACACGCGCAAACAAAAACAGCTGTGTTCAGGGGAAAAGAAAATTGCACATGCCATTGGATGTGATGTCA
The DNA here is from genome assembly GCA_030264415.1 of Sardinella fimbriata. Taxonomy (NCBI): domain Eukaryota; kingdom Metazoa; phylum Chordata; class Actinopteri; order Clupeiformes; family Clupeidae; genus Sardinella; species Sardinella fimbriata. The sequence goes on from JASCQX010000063.1 coordinate 170,777, forward strand.
ACAAGGATTCACAGCAGACTGCATCTGTTAGCCGGCTAAATGATACCTTTCAAGACACTATGATCTCAACAAACCACATGCTGGGAGGGAATAATGAACCTTTTTACGGCACTGTCCATTGGTAACATTTAGAGACAAATAACACCTGGAGGCTAGCATTGATCCCAACCTGTTAGCAGTTTATACATCAAACAGAAGTACAATGGAGGGATGCCGTGATCCGTTCAGACACAGCAGTGGCATTCTGCCTTTTCTAAAAGCCTTATTTACACTTGATTTGGTGAGAAGCAATAAAGGCAGTGCTCGATAACCACCTTACAAACAAGGAAATGGAGTAAACTCTCAAATCTATGCTAACGCTAATAAATGGGGCTAAATCTAGAAAATACCACACATAAAACCTCTTTCTATAAGGGCAACTTCTGAGCACAACCTGAAGTTGGTTCAGGCACTGTGTGGTGAAGGAATTATGCATCTGCAAGCAATAATTAAAGGTTTTTACTACTACGTACTTGTAACAACACGTTTGTAAGATGGTAAGAACACATTTTTACATTGTAAGGGATTTCTCTCTAAATCTGTCTTATCCCAATACACCATGCAATTACACAACATGAATTCTGTATAATTATTTAGTCACAGTCCTTGCCTAGTCTTGAACATAGCGGAATTTGTGAAGCAGGGCTTTCTGTCTGTCTGAAGCCCGTAATCTGTGGATGGCATTTGGATTATCCTCGATGACACTTCCCACCACAAAGGTGAGCCTGTGGAATAAGCAACAAGTAGAAGTTGCAGCCCCTATCTTAATTACATGGCCTGGAGCCACGGGCTGAACTCGAGCACATGCTGATCCCCTCCAACAGCTGTCCCTGCCTCAGCACAATGCATCACCCCCAACGCCCCACGGCCGACATTGTATATAAAAGCTGATTTAGGAGTCCTAATAAACTCTGCCGCGGCCTTCCTGCTGATGCTTCTCCGACACGCATGAGCACCGACCCCACTGCCGTCTGCCCCCCAACCAACCCCACCCTACCCATCCAGCTTTGCTGTCGCCCCAAGTTTATGTGTGCGGGAGTTAAGGGGGAGGTCAGGGATGAAGCGGGGCCCCTCATCGGCATGGCGAAGTGTGCTGATTGAGTGCTTTTGTCTGGGTCTGGAGGATCGTAAGGCAAGAGAGTTCACCGGGGAGGACCCGCGGACCACAGCGCCAGATGCCTCCAATCTGTTCCCTCTTCCCCGGGAGCTGTGGCTTCTCTACGACCTGTTTGAATTTGACTTTGTTACATTTTTGTTTTGCTGTGCTGAGACTTTTCTGACTCCCCAGGGAGAGGTCATACACATTTCCATAAAATGTGTTCCCACAGTGTGCCACTACTTTTTGCTCATGGTGATTTTTTATGGTGTTTATTTTTCCTTGAAGAACAATATTTGTCAATTTTTACCGTAATCCCATGATGTACTGTATGGGTCTAGAGCAGTCAGTGTGTACCACAAGTAACCGCTTCTAAGACACACAAGACAGCTGTAATCCTGCTAATTAGAAGTCAATTTGGGCAATTCGGGGTATTCATTAATGTAGATACTGATTACATTGTTTACACTCCATTGGTACCGACAAAAAGGATTGAACTTAAAAGCTAACCATTGTTCCATGGGTTCATCAATGTGCACTTAAGTTAATCCTGTTTTCCAAAACATTTCCTCTCCACTTTCTAATTTGCAATCTAAACTGCAAATGTTGGGCACGAACCCAGACACAGAGCTGAAGGCCTCTCACTTAAAGATGCAAAGCTTATTTGCGTTACTTAACTCCGAGCAGTGCTCAGCGATGACGATTTTTCTTATTTCTATCTTTTATAGCGTAACAGGTGCGTGGTTTCTGAGGAACATTTGTCAGAAGCATACGTGGAATCACAGAAGTTGTGTTGTACTGACGACCCTCCTTCCCCCTCAGACAATGGGCACTGTAAGGCCCAGAGAGTCGTAATTCCACTCCAGCGGCTGTCCCATTGTGTCGGTGCTTTAGGCCGAGGCTGTCGTCTGCCTCCGCCATTGTGGCCAGTGGGGTGCGGTGGCCTTTGTGGGACAGGCGCACACAAAAAAAAGGTTAGTGACCCTTTCCTCGTGAGTCAACACCCTTGAATGGGCTCTGTGCTGCCGTGGCCCCACCCCACGCGTGTAGCAGCCACTGTTGTGCCCAAACTGAACGGGGAGGGTGAAGAGGGTGAATTTGGTGGGGGGGTGGGGGTGGAGGGGGGTGAGGGAGACACGGCACGGGCGCAGAGGCACACTTCAGGGCCACTTCAGAGGGCGGCATTGTGGTAGTGACGTGTCACGGCCTCACCAGACCAGGACCACCTGTGCCTCTCCTTTCACTGCCGGCAGCGACACAATGGCAGGGGGGAGAGCCACGCGGAGGACTGGCGTACACATGATATACAGCGCCACATGTCTGCAAAGGGGCTCACAGATGCAGCGGCCTGCCTTTTCCCACAGGTATCAGAAGAAGGTCACTCACTCTCAGCAGTGCACGTGACTAGAGGAGCGAGAGACATTCCCGAGAGCCAAACATGCAACAGAAGTGATTATGTTTTCTCCCCGGCACAATGCACAAAATAAGGATATGGAGATGAGTGGAGGAAGACAAAAAGGACTGGCACCAGGAAGCAGTAGTCTTTGTAGGTCCCAGTGTGGGCCAAGAGATTAATAATGCTACTGATGCCCCTCCAGTGAAGACAAACAATGTCAACATGTGCAGGCTGATTGCATTCTCCATTGAGAAACAATTGCCTGTGAAGCAATTTTCTGTTCTGTTAGGCAGCATTGACCTGACAGGAAAAGTGAGAGAAAGGGGGTGGATGGTAGATTTTTTTTTCCCCGTCACTTTCTAACACAAAAGGAATCTGAGTCTTGCATCAAGAATGGATGAAAGGCCCAGTGCAGCACAGCACGTTTCTTGGATATAATCTCAGATTTTTACACACAGCCCTGACAAAAAAAGAAAGAGAGGAAAAAAGACTGAACTTCCTGGCAGTAGTGAGAGTCCTTACTTTCTCACACAAGTGTGACTTCCTGTCGGAGATCATGGAGTCTGGCTGTGAACTTGCCACACAATGATGCCTGGCCTGTTTTCTTAAACTTTTAACACCTATTCATAAAAAGGCGTCACGGTCAAAGCAAACCACAGTTGGTGTCCAGTTGGTGTTTAAACAACAACAACAAAACAACAAAAAAAAGAAACCACTCTCTCTCTCTCTCTCCGCTGCATTCACAATAACGTTACGACCGCCGTGAGACGGCCCAGCTTTAGAAAAGCGACCTGGCTCCACTGGGCTGTTAAGGCTCAGTTAAAAAAAAGTGTGTTTACAGCTGTGGTCACTCTGACCCAAAGGCCCACTCAGACTTTCCCATTCACACACTGAAACACCCACATCCACTTGGATCGCCATTAAAGAGCTCAAGAATGTCCTGAATACAGACTCAGGGCTTACATAAAGCAGGTTAAAGAGGAGCTCTTAAAGGCCAGAGTTATTGGCCACAGAAAACTCTTATTCAGCATGCATTGCTCAGCAGAAACAGAGAAGAACCTGGATCCACCACACACAAATTGAGCTAAAGGAACAATAAAAGTTGCAGTATTCGCTGAGAAAAAATGCAAAAATGTGCTAAATAAATATGCTGAGGAGAACTGAATACATTTTTACTCCCAGTGGCCTGAAAAATACTGTTTATTTACTGTATTCTGTTGCATTATGTGAAGTACACCTACAAGTTCACAAGACCAAGATAAACCTTCAACTGACCGTCAACTGTTGCTAACAACAATAACAGCATTGAGTGTGGTAATGAAGCACACAGCATAGCTATATCACTTAATTAATTGCGCTAAAGTCATGCTTACCTCTAATGTCTGCAAAGTATCTGAAAGTTTGTTCCAAGAGGTTAAGTTTCCAGAGTCAGTTTTGCACTCTTCTGTGTCTGTGTGAAGCCCTCAGGCTCCCAGAGTCAACTGAGGAGAAGGCTAAGGGTCTGCGGGGTCTGACTCTGAAGGGCCCATGGGCGGGCCCTGCTCTCTCAGGCCCCCATAAATCACAGCTCTATCTATAAATCACCTCCCCGAAATTTCAGGGATGGCCCTTCACCCCTGCAGTTGTCTGTTGACTATCTTTACTTTTCCTTGTTTTTCCTTTTATAGCAACGGTAACCAACCAAAATCAAAAAACAAATTCCTCTCAATAGCTAAAGTGAGAATGTAAGGGCATGTCCACGGTCACAAAAACAAACTTGTTATCGGGTGTTTGAAAAGATTTAAATGAGACTCAATAAGCTTGTTTACTTGAAATATAATATTTTCAAATGAGGGCTAAAACAGGATAAAAAAATACAGCTTAGCTAGGACTTGGGGGCTAGCTAAAATAAAAAGAACGATAATTTGATGAATCTAAAGCTAATGAACTGCTCTGAAGCAGGAACTGAGTTGTCTCAGCAGCTAATGAAAACTGCCTGGATACCTCTGCACTCCCCTGCCGCCTGTAGTGGCAGCTTCCCTGCATGTATTTACATTGCTAAAGCCCTCAAGCTGGCGGAGGTGGAGCATGTCTGTGCTGTCTGCTGTTTTCACAGGAGCGCTGGGGTCGTAAACATTACCCAGACAACTCCACAATGATGCCTCCTTGCCTGCCTCCACAAAGACTGCGCACTACACGGAGGGTAGCCATATTGTTTTTTGCTCTCTGAAAAAAAAAAGCAAAACATCCTTTGCAATCAAAATATGAGTCTGACAAAAAAAAATTCTAATCTTGAAAAGCTCTGCTGTCTTTACTAGAACAAGCCTGTCATTCCATTGAGTAACTCTGCTCAGTTTGAGGCTAACAGATAGTGGCTACTGCTGCTAGGGAGTGTATTTGGGACACACAGGAAGAAAGTTGGGTCCAAAAGCAGTGGGACTAAACCGGTGTCAACATCAATTACCATGGTGACATTTCCCAAGTCCCAGCACCCCTCCGCCTGTCTTTTTGTTCTGAGGAGCAGCTAGCCTTTTCCGCCTCTGCTAGCTACTGCGATGTGCATATTCATGTGTGCGCAGAGCAGGCACCAGACGTCTAATTAAAATACCTGTGTAGTGCTTGTCGTCAGGGGACATCCCAGAATGCTACGCTAGAGCTTACTGGCATCCCAAACACGCAAATATGGCATGTGATTTAGGCACCACACCACCCATAAATTTGCACTGGGAAATGTATCTCTAGTCTAATCAGGGCTACATTTCTGACCCACTTCACTCTTGACTTGACTGAGCCACTCTTCTTGTATTGTAAACTATAACACACCATTTTTTGGAGGGAAAGAAAAGCCCAAACTCAAATAATTGAGGCATCTGAGAAAATGTCTCAACGCTGGTAGCCTGAAGGATGCCTGAAGGGTCTGTCCTGTCCTGAGGGCAGGTACTGCTTGTTATAAAGTGGGTACCAGGACCCTGAGAGAGTAGCACTGTCTCAGCCTGGTACAAAAGAAGGAAGCATTTGTCGTTAACCTGCACGTGCGAGGCGTGAAACACCATCTAGTATTTATTATTCTTCTCTTCATGCTTTTCCATATCTGGATGTTATTTAAAGCCACTGCCCTCCATTTACGTGCTGATTAGCGCTGATTTGGGTTTCCGTCATGCAGGTGTTTGGCCATACATTCACGTAATGAAGAAAAATTGCTCTTGAAACTGAATGGTACAGTACACTGGCATATTTATGTCAAGGAGCACAAGCTTGCTTCCTGTTGGCTTATCTGGACTCTTGTATCTTAGACTTTTATCTGGTCTCTTGTGAATCTCGACAATTGGTACCAATTAGCAGACCGGAAACAGGAAGTCAGCCATATAACCACTGACAGCATTATCTATCCTGGGCTGTGGATGGCAGCTCTGGAACACCTGACAGCACTGAACCATACTAAGGCCTACATTAGTGTTCTAGAACCAAGAGAAGAAAGTGGTCAGTTTCATGTAATGTACAGGCCACACATGTTCTGGGGTATAATAATAGACACAAGCTGCCAATCACTAAGCCCCGTCTATTAAAGGAACACGCCACCGATTTTTGATATTTATGTATTTGCAATGTGCCCAAGTATTATTCAAGAAAACGTTTATCATTTTCTTCTCGGTGTGTTCAGTACTTAGATTAACATTAATAGCATAGCTTAGCACAATCACTGGAAGTACATGGTACCATTAGCATCAAGCTGAAAGTGTCCACTTGACGGAATTAAATATCAGTTTTGTACTTTGGTGAATTTTAGGTATATAGTAATTTGGATTTGTGATTTGTAAATAAATTTGATGATGTTTTGTTTGGTACCATTGACTTCCATTGTATGTCAAATAAGCTTACACTGTCGAACTAGGCATTACAGACACATAGAGAAAAAATTCTATGCATTTTCATGTTCAGCTAGGGTTTGACTACAGATAAGCAATTTCCCGAAATTCGGGCGTATCCCTTTAAGTACAAACAGATTGCTAGGTCATCTACTTTGAACAGCTGTGTACTGTAGGTTGTCTTGTCAGTATTTCAGAGTAAACAGATGCAAGCAGGTATGTTAACATGTTGAATATGTCAGTCAAGGAAAGCCATCCAGTTGTTAATGGTGAATATGTCAGGCAGGAAAAAACTAGCCATGCAGTAGAAGTCTTGTGTCTCTAGACAGTTTGTTATTGAGTTGAACTCAGTGGCACCGTGCTGCATTAAAAATATTCTCCGAAATGCTCAGATGCAATTTCAGGGCATTTTCCAATGTGCCTGTTCCGGGGTCAAAGCACTCAGAACAGTGAATTAGTTTGATGACCATGGTGCCACTTCAAGAAAAACTTATTTACGCACAGTCTGCTGTTGTCCACTCAAGAGTTATCCACTCATCTCCGACATTCTTGTCTCCTAATCAACTGAACTCTCTCCATGAATGCAAATGTGATCACTGATTAGGCCTAATTGTCGCAGTGGTGATTCCAGAAATAAATTTAAAAAAAAATGACCGCATACACAGCAGCCCATTCTCTTTCAGGTCAGTTGGCCCAGTGCTGCCATCACCTCCTCATGTGAAGAAGAGCTGTGGACTCCAGGCGAGATCGAAAGGCAGGGACAGGGACAGAGCCAGAGCAGTGGCTAATGACACAGGCGTAATTGACTATGAGACGAGTGGGAAATTCTAATGGTGCGACTTAATAGAGCAATTACACTCCATTACCATCGCATCCCGCCCAATAATCTCCCATTATAATGAGGAAGCGTCCCAATGATCGAAGATGCTTTTGATGACACACGATTACATTAAGTGTTCAAGTGGCCATGTTTGATTTTTTTTTTCTTTCATTCTTTTTTTTTTTGGATGGCACACTTTTAATAATGACCGCAGCGTGCACCCTGATACAGTGTCAGCAGCAGTTATGAGAACGAATGTCTATGTGCCAAAAGTGGGACGGGAAATTAAGTGGTTTAGAGGGAGAAAGTTGAGTTGCAGAGGCTTAATTCATCATTTCTGACTTTTACAAATGTACAGGCACACACAAACACGTACGCAGGCACACAAACACATAAATATACCCTTCCCCCGACACACACACACACACACACACACACACACACACACACAGTCAAACACTAACATTTCCTTGTAAATGTGTGAGCCAGAGGCTTTTGTGGGTAAACGGATGACTGTGATCATGGTGTGAGGCAACTGGCGGCGCTAGACGTGGAGTAATGGGTTAATAAATTAAAAGCCCTTCCCCCTGCTCCCAGTCCCCAGCTCTCTGCAGTGGGCTGGGTGCCGCTGATTGACAGCACATTCATCTATATGCAGCCTTCGCATGGGGGTCTGCAGAACAGGGAAAACAACTGGCAATCGCCATGGAAACGTAAACATACAGTACATTTTTGATGAGGCCACACTCACAGGCAGTGGAGGTGGGAGGGGAGGGGTGGGCTGGTCGATGGGTGTGGGTGTGGGTGGGTGAATGGGTGGGTGGTGGGGGGTGTATGGTGAACAGATTTGTCGATAGATAGAGACTTTATTCATCCTGGAGAAAAAATTCCTGAGCATGTTTTTTTTTTTTTTATCCTCAAAACTGCGCTGACACTGAGAAACTGTGCATCGTTGATTTGTTTACTGCAGGTTCGCTATGCATGTTAGCATACAAGACTTCAGACAGGCCTACAGATCAAAGCTGTGCAGGTGTCAGACGAGAGAGATGTTACATAAGCTAGCCTGCTTGCATGTAGCCTACGACAGTATATATTCCACCATCTAAAAGACTGCCATATTTCCCCCATACAGAAGCCCTGTGGAGATATTACATAAGACGGGCAGCGGTTGCATGTGTGTATGTGTGTGTGTTGCTGTGTCCCAGTTAGTGGAGCTGTTCTCTCAAACCAAATCAACTGCATACAAGCCTTGCAGTATAACAAAGAGGCAGGGCACAAAGTTGTGTTATCTACTCTAGACGAGCTCAAAGGAGGTTACTCCTCATCACGATTGCCTTGGCCTGCTATTGTGGCCAAGCAGGGGGTCTCTGGCGGACACTAACAATGGGCATTTAGTCCCTCTGTCAGCCGGGACGAGCAGGACAAAGCCCCGGGCCATTTGACAGCCAGTGCGAACTAGGAGTCGCTTCCCCTGGTTTGCTTAACATTCAAAATGAGCCACAAGGTCCTCGGCACAAGACTGTCTGCTCTGCTCAGTAGGGAGGCGGACGAGGGGGGGGGGGGGGGGTCACTCGCTGTGCCAAATGAAGACAGGGAATGAGAATGTCTTGGTCGAGGTTTGATCACGCACCAGGCCTTCTGGTTGAATGTGGCAGGGGAGAAGCGAGACGATAGATACGGCTCCACACACTCATTGGCTGCCAGAGACGGATGTTGGAGAACCAAGGCAAGGCAAGGCAAGGCAAGGAGAATTGGCCTTCCAATGGCAGAAACCAAGGAGCCATTGAAGGATTATTAGAGCTAAGGCACTCCGTATCAGTGAGGCAAATTAGCAGACGGATGAATGCGATTAACTGTGCAAAATGAGCAAAGTAGAAATAAAAAAATCAATTTATTTCTCAACACTGAACTGAAATAATCTCATCCCGTGGACTGAAATGATCTCTTTTTTCATTCACATACGCATGTTTGTTCAGATTTATATCAACTTGGCCCAGGGGCACAATTACACTGATGATTTTTGCTTCATTTAAGAGTATAAAGGGGAGTTAGGCAAAGCGCAGACACACACCACACACACACACACACACACACACACACACAGTTCAGACTACTCACAGTGCTGGAGAGAGACAGATAAAATAAAATGAGCTCTCCCTAAATCCCCAAATACAGCTTCATACACAATTATCTGGATTAGATCAAGGTTACGAGGAACATGGCAGCACAACATCAGCGTGACAATAACACACCAAACAAATAGGTGTATGTGTGTCTGTGTGTGTGTGTGTGTGTGGCAATAGTAATGCCCTCGCCCATTTCCAGCATCTTTGAGGAGATTACTATTCAGACACTATTCACACAATTTCTTGCTTCTACTATCACAACAACAAGCAACTAATCCATAATGACTGCCTTTAACATAAATCAGCTCCAGCATATTACAGTATTACTGTATTATTACAGTATTCCTGTACATATCTGACTGCATGGCACACAAGTGAAAGCAGCACACTAGTCGAAGTATATGTGTGTTAGCTGCATGTGTAGACCTATCAACAAATGCAAGCAACTGTGTCATACAAAACCCAGTCAATGCTAGCTTGGAAAAATCTCCCAATGTGTAAAATAAAGTCTAGAAGATTGCGTAGGTTTCGAGGGGCCCCTTCGGAACTCACTGATGCCCTTCTTCGGCCTGTTCAGTCCTGGCTGGTTTCCCTGAGAAAGCCTTGATTCATGCGTAAACTGATAAGGCACTGGGCCAGGAGATTTTCTACCAGCCCAATCAATGAGCCTTGGGGGACTGCTATCAGTTGCAGCTACAGAGCTGCGCTGTGATTTGCAGTCTAGCTATGACAATGCACACGTCTTGAGAGGTTAGCACAACACTGAAATCAATGTTCATTAGACTTAGCGGGGATAAAGTCAGACGCACTGAAATTCACCCAGTGCCTTTTGCAAGGAAAATGTGCTTAGAGTTTTTTCCCTCTGGGGTTAGTAAGTTAGTATGGCCTCAACACTTCCACTATCATTTTGATGGATATTCAGTGGCACTGTGCCATCCTTGCCCAAATACCTCTATGAAGGGTATTAAAACCCACAGCAAGGCCAATAAAAATTTGTAGTCTGGAAACATCAGGCTGAACGATGCTCCCTTGGCAGCAAAAGCCAAAAAATCCAAGAGAAAACATTCTATTAATAGCGACACGTCCCTGACAGTTAATTAGCAACTTCATCCACGGAGTGACAGAATGAGTTTGGGCCCAATCATTACAAGTTAGTCTTTCACCTTGCTTTGCCCTGACATCTTTTATATCCTTTGTACACGGTTAATAACCTTTGGATTTTATGATTATGGCTGCCTGCATATATTTTGCATATTGATTGGGATACCACTTTGACAAGTAATCTCTTCTTACAAGCTTTATTAAATATTAGAAGGCTGGTGACCCTCAAGTTTTATCTTCCTGACAGGAAGTTGCACCTTTCAACAGGAAAAAAAAATCTGAAACAGCACAAGTAGCTTGAGCACACTTCATAAGGAGTTTAGAAGTATCAAAATCATTTGTGTTTTAGCTTTCGATTGGTTATGCAACTACTGGGAGTCCCAATGGCCTCCTAATGGTTACATATTCCATCAGTCTCCTGCGATATGCCTCAGATTAGGCTATGCCAAGGGTTAATCATTGGCAGTAGCACTAATCTCGGTAAACTGTGACTTCCACTCTTATCCTCTCTTGTCTGTGTGTGTGAGAGAGAGTGTGTGTGTGTGTGTGTGTGTGAGTGAGAGAGAGAGAGTATGTGTGCGTGCATTTTGGGGCTGTGGGGGTGGGGGGGGATCAAACTCTGACGGGCACACACCTTGCATTTAGACAGGCAATTAGCGGTGCCTCTTTAGCATGCAAGGCCATGCTCTGTACGTGTGAACTGTGCAACTGCCGGAGTCAGAGGTCACTGGATCTCCAAGTGTGTGTCAGCGCTGCAACAACCCCCTCCACATCCCCTCCACACACACACACACACACACACACACACACCTCCCTTTCCCTCCTTCAGACCCCACTGAGGACCTCCGCCTGTTTGCTTTGTTGAAATGAGTTTTCTTCCCCCCTGCTATCAGCCCCGTCTTCCTGTAAGGGCCCGTGGAGTGCTGACAAAACGCACTGGGAGTCTGCTGGTCTTCGGCGGCAGAAATCTCATTACTGATTGTTTGATTGCTCCGGCTCCTTCGCCACTCTGGGCGGAATGCATTGAAAACACACTCATCACGGCCTCTTTTGCTGAACTCCCCCCCTCTCAACACTTGATGTAAATGAATTTCGCTCGAGAATTGGCAGAGCCGGATCATTTGAACAGCTAAATGATATCCTCAATCATTTAGATGAATAGGCAGCCGACTGTCGACAGGCAGCCAGAACAGCATTTTAGTAATCAATAATCCCACGGCTCTCCCCCTGAAAGTGCAACGGGGGCCTGCAGCAGGATCAACTACACGTGGGCATTTCTCCCACTGAGGGGCTTCTCAGTAGGCCTACAGGGCACCTGTGCGGTGCTTTGGCTAATGCTCTGCTAATGCTAATGGCCGCTAATAACATGGTGCTCTGACTCCACAGAGCAGGAGGCTCTCTTAATGAGCACGGGTTTACAAAGTGATGGATCCCCAATCAGCTAGCCGATAAGCGCTAAATAATAGAGCAGGTGTCTGTTGTAGAAGCCTGGCTGGGAGTCAGAACTTGGCGGTGGAGTAGGAGACTGAAAGACTCCTCAGTATGGAATCTTCTTCAGTAGGCTTGCTGTGTCTTTTGGAACTCATCACCTGGTGTGGCTTAGTCATTGCAAAAAGATGGCTGCTGAGCCCACTGAGGATGACAGCGCGCCGAAACGCGTCTGTGTGAATAAATGGTACTGTATGTATGCATGGTGTGGCCTTCTTTCTCTGTCTTTCATTACAAAATGGCTCTCAAGGAATATGCATTATGGTTAGCCTATCTACTCATTCACACACACACATGCACACGGCAACACACACACACACACACACACACAGACATACCTGCTCGTACACATACAGACACACGCAAACACACACACACACACCAGCACGTACACACATACACATGCTTGCACGTACACGCACACACACACACACACACACACACACACACACACACACACACACACACACACACACTCTAGAACAAAGGGTTAGAGGTCTCTTTATATATTCAGGAAAGGTTATGAATAAC
>JASCQX010000063.1:286981-299968 GCA_030264415.1 Sardinella fimbriata
GTCCCAATTCGTAGGCGTTGACTTTCAAACCCTACCCCTTGTTGCTCAGTTTCGAGGGGTAAGGGGTAGTGTAAGGGGTAGGGGTAGAAATTAGAAATGGGATTGGGCCTTGATCTTTTTAAAAGTTGAATAAATTAATGTATATCATATATGCCCTCTGTAAGGAAGCCATCAAAATTCAACCGCATGTCAATGTATGCTTCCTTCTGAAGTTTTATAAAGGCCAGTAGCCTAATGCACTGTTTAGTTATAAGATGTAAAATGTACTGCCAAAAATGAACTGCCAAATATCAACTACACTGCTATAAGCTTTCTCTCCACTGAAGGCCAGTAATGGCTGCAAATTCAACTGGACTGACAATAAAAAGAAATCTCTGGAATCAAGAGTAATCAAGCAGTCTCAAATTTATCCACACAGCTCTCCTCTCTATTTAATATAACCCACAACACAACTAATATTGCACAAAAGAGCAGGCTGGGTCGCTAGTTGGTTTGTATGCTGTGTGTAAGTGTAGTGAGCATCTGGACAGCATAGAGCTGTTGTTTTTCTTTGCGCTCTTGTGCTGATCCTAGCTCATTTTTTACATTTTTTAACCCAACAATTGCACAGTACCTTAAAGTCCGCTTTTTTTAACTTTCTGGACAGGGTTGTGTCGTTACTGCTTCCACAAACCAACAGAGATGTTGTGAGGCACGCTGGCATTAGCCCACTCCACCTTGCAGCGGAAAATAACAGAGATGAAATCCTGAAGGTTCTCATCGGGACAGGCTATGATGTCAACACCCAGCTGTCACTCGACCACTCTCTGATGTATGAGGATCGTCGCAGCACGGCACTCTACTTCACGGTGTGCAATAGCAACATCAATGCAGCTTCCATGCTGTTGGAAGCTGGCGCCGATCCCAATCTGGATGTCTTCAACCCTCTCCTCATTGCTGTGAGGAAGGGGAATATAGACATGGCCTCTTTACTTGTGGAGCATGGTGCCAACGTGAATGCCAGCATGCTGACACAACCAACCACTTTCCCAGGGACATTCCTCTATTGTATGAAATACAGGGACATGTTCAAGCTCCTTTTGGATAATGGATGTGATGGCATCTCTTGTTTCTATTGTGTTCATGGGAACAGTATACATCCTCCGATCAAGACCATTCGTTCCTCCAGGATTGATCTGTTCAGACATGACCATGAAGCCCCCACAACAACTGCACAGGTCAGAGAGACTGTGGGCTTTGAGTCCAAAGAGTGCATTTGAAGATGTATGTGTGTTTTATGTTCTTTATTTTTCTCTTCAGTTCTGTGAGGTGATGGCAGATCCTTCTCATTCTTCATGGGCAGGACCTATAATTGATCTCCTGTTAGATTATGTGGGCCATGTGAAACTGTGTTCAAGACTCAATGAACTTCTGGACAGCAACAAGGACTGGGAATACATCAAGGAAAAATCAAGTATGTTTTTTCTTGCTTTGTCAGTCTGCTTTTCCTTTATCATGTTCTAAACCAAGGCTATTATGCTAAAGAACTCTATTGATGTTGACTTATTTTATTTTGGAGTTCATTGTTGACTTTTTATTGCTGTTCAGCAACACCCACAAGAAACATTTTAGGTGCATACCTATTAAACTGCATTGTTACACTGTCTAAAATATAACCCAATGCGAAAAGTTAGCTCCTGACAAAGTGAAATATATTGTACAAAGTTGATTGTACACTCATCAGCAATAGGGTTAGTTGTTGCACTCTGGCAGGTTGTTCTGATTTTACCTTCAACTCATGCCTTAATTACTAGGGACAGGGGCACTTTTGGAACCAGTGTATTACAAATGAACTATGCTGTCCTTAATGTTTTGGAGTACATTTTACTCGTGTCCTTCGCACCATGACATCCATCCAATACCCTTTCTGAGTTTCTTTTTTTATATATATATACCTTGGCTGAATATTGGCCGAGTTAGCAGGATACACCGAATGACTAAGTGCAGTCGATAACAAAATGTATTTCATAAATTGCCCCACTAAAAATGCATGAAATAGTACCAAACTTCTGTTCGGTACAAATAGGGTGTGTCCTCTTAAAACTATGCATTGAAAAGTTTGTTAAAAAATAACTGTTGCTTGAAGGCTTCTACTCTCTGTCTCTCAGTGACCTTGAAATGTCATGACCTTGAAATGTTGTTACTTTCAGGGCCTCCCCTTTCCCTGATCCATCTGTGCCGTCTGCAAATCCGCCAACTGGTGGGACGACAGAGACTGAGGCAAATGACCAGCCTTCCTCTACCTGGAAGACTCATCAAGTACCTGTTTTACAACAATGAAGAGTCTGAGGATTTCTTTTGTTATGGTTTTGACGAAGTATAATTTGCTTTCACTTGCTCTGGGACAGTTTGGTGTGATAAAAGACCTTACTAATTGTATGTATAGCTTATATGTTGATATTTTGTACTACTGCCCTTTGCTTTCCTATTGGTTATTCTATAGCCGTCAGGATTGGACAGAATGTTACTGGCTCAGGTAGTGGCTTTAAAAATAACAGTCTGGTCTGTTTTTTTGTTTGTTTGTTTTTTGAGCTTGAAGAGGTTTCCCCTTTTATTCCAAAGGCTTCTTCAGTTCTGACCACACCCCCTCATCATCATGTCTCAATGGATCAGGAATGAACTATTAACATAATTTACATTGGTCAGTGTGTTCCCTCTGGGAGGCTTGCCAAAAAAAAAATAACACCCCACCAAAGATCATTTACCATTTTAAAATAATGCTTCCAAAATTGTTTTAATGTCAAATATATGCCTCATCAAGATTAATGACACCTCTTTCAAAAGCATTGCTCCCTTCTATCAAAACAGCACTAAGTAACTTAAAGGTCAAGTGCCATTTTCACGATTTGAGACTTATTTCAATGACAAAATAACGTTACTTACTCAGCCGTTTCACTTTCCACTGAAGTCACGTCTTTGCAGAGTTATTGGAATCGTGGCCTATCCATGTAATGGAGTCATCAGGGCACCGAAATAAAGCCAGTAAATGCGTTAATTTTTCAGATGTTTGTTATGATACGGTAGTACTATTCCCATTTCAGTCAGGAGTACATGTCAGGCAGATGTCACGCATGTCACGCAGTGGGCTACCTGCGACAGAGGCACCCGGGGATCTGTGAGAGGTTAGGTGCCTTGTTCAAGGGCACTTTGCCCTCCTATGCTGAGCCATGTGTCTGTGAAGTGGTTGCTTATTTTCTCCAGTGCACAGATCTGTGTACTCCTCACGGCATTGCACTGTATAAATCACATTGTTGAGGTTGTGTCTTGGAGTTTTGTCCTTTCTATCTCTTTCAGCCATTTCTATTTCTTTCTCGCTGCTAACAGCTGTCATATCTGCCCATAATAATCTGCAAAATAAAGTAATTTACAGACTTTGCTTAGGCCTATCCCGTGTGAATGCAAGTAACACAGGTGGGGTGGTAATTTGTGAATTACCAGATGTCCTTAACCTGTGTGAATAGGGCTTTTGTCTTAGGGTGTTGCCAGGCTTGAAGTAGACTGGAATGTTGAGTTTGCAAAAGATTCTCCTTAGTTTCTCTGATAACCCTGCACATTGATTTATGTAAATTATGTTAAAGGTGGGGTATGGAATTCTCAAACACAGTCAGATTTTGTAAAAGGTCCCACTCACGTTCCTGTTCCTTTCCTCCAATGCTGGAGTACGGCCATTTGATTGATATGCAACTGTCCAATGGGGAATGCTGGTCTGACAAATGATTGGTTATAGTTTTTTCAAGCCCTGTCTGTTTCACAGATGACTGACATGTTTTTTTTTTTGCAAAAATAGACAAAAAATAGAATTCCATATCCCAACCTTTAAGGTGCCCTGCCACACAAAACTGTTTTTAATGTTGTTTTTAAATATGATGGGTCTGAGTATGTGTTTTATGTTGCATGTTAAAATGTCATATCTTCAGTGTTTGCAATAGCCTCTAAAAATAAATAAATAAGTACATTTGAAAAGTTGATCAGTGCTACGTAAAACTTACTATCTCTAAGCCAATTAGTGGATATCGCTGAATCACTGCCCAATCCATGATTTCCTGTATTCGATTAGTGCCTGCCCCACAAGCCCCTAATATGCCAGATTATTGAATATCCATGAAATAAACATCACAGGCAGAATAGCCATGGTCTCAATGGTTTTAGTTTTATATCTTTTATAAAATACAAGAACTACTGGACAAATTGCCTGCAGTAAATTTTGAGTGAAGTCCATTATTTTTTCTGTGTCTGGCACATTTGGAAAAGAATGGCTTGTCAACATTGGAGAACATAACAGGCTTGGTAAGTTTTAACCTGTAGCCTAATTGTATACAGTAACCTTGTGATTAAAAAGTAGTAATTTGTTTATGTCGGTTTGTATGAAACCCTACACATTACAAGCTCACCGTTGTGAAGTGTCTACAGTTATTACCTGTCCAATCTCTAAGCAATTGGTGTATGTGCATTTAATAGTCCATTGGTTCTCAAACTGGGGTCTAGGGATCCCAAGAGGTCTGCAGCACAAGGGGGTTCAAGAAAATGTTTGCTACAAAATTGCATCAAGCATCCAGCAGGACAAATGGATATAAGCTTGTGTGGTTAAATTTGTGTTGTGATTATGATAAAGTGACCAGACCTCTGAGGTGGAAATTCTGGACTTCCCTGAATTTTCCTTGGGAACCAGGAACATTCCTACTTCTACAGTCATCAAATCAAAATAAATCATTAAAATAGGTAATGTTTTAGTTTCAGAAATTAGGGACAAAGTGGGTTTTCTTGTATTTTGAACAGACCACCAAAATCAGGGATTGTCCTCAGTTGTCTGGTCACACTGGATTATGAGGGGTCCTTGGAAATTTTTGTGCTCCATGAGGAGTCCCTGGTCCAGTAAAGTTTGAGAACCCCAGCCTGTAATACTCTGTCTTGCTCCGCTTCCTCATATTTTTTTTATCTTTCTTCTTTCCTTGCAAGTCTAACATAATGTAGATGACAAGTCTAACTAGTGTAGATAGGCTCTCTTCAGTCAACCGCGCCTTGCAACACTGACGCGCTACAGCAGCAAAAACAAGGCGCCTTGCCGTAGGCTCATTTGAATAGATTGCACAGGGCAGTGTTAAGGTGTCTGAACCGTTTTCAACCATCTTTGGAAAACAATAAAATACCCTATAGATGTATGACAGGGAACGTTTAAAAGTATAGCATGCAATGTTTTTAGATTAATTTACCAGTTTCGTAGTTACTTATGGTTATAGCCTATGGCTCATTCCGGGACGAAGGCTAATGTTATTTCGCTGGCTTCTATCCTTCCTCGCATCGTTAGCGCACTTGCAGTGTAAAGAACTTGGCTTGCGTGAAAGAAAACCTAACCAGAATTAAGCTAAAATTGTGTTTATTACCTTATTTGTCAACATGGCTCCACGAAAATGACCATCGCTGGTTCATATGCTTGGTGAGAATGTACAATCTTGTTGCTTTTTCTTTTTAATCGCTGCCTGTGGGGGGAGCCAAAAGAAAAAAAAATGCAGGCTTGCCAAGTAGAGGAGTGGTCTACACTCCACAGTTTATTACAGCCTCATCTCTAGTGGAGATACCAAATATCAGTTTCAGACCTGAACAAGTCTTTTGGGTGAAGGGTTAAAGCTGCTCCAAAAAGAAGTCCAGTTGATAAGTTCGAATTTTCCAAAATAATACTGCTGCTCCCTCAGCAAAGTAGCCCAATATGTTCAAATTATACAAATAAATGAACAAACGCATATCTTACCCTTTTTACGACCCAGATGGTTTAGCCATATACAGTAGCATAGGTTATGCTGAGCAAAACTGAATACAGAATAGCCTGGAAAACAACTACTACAACTTAGCAATCAATGTGCAAATTCAATGTGCAAAACTGAGATCACAAAGACTGATCACCAGTCACAGCATAGAGGTTACTCATGCCACTCAAAAGGAATAAGGAGCATGCCCTTGTGCTCAAATTCGACCTCTTTGCATTCATACAGTACATTTGTTTGTCTATAAATATAGATCAAGCATTCACACAATGCGTTTGTGTTCCCTTGGTATTTAGGTCCTTTGATCCATTTGAAACTCAATAAGACAGCTAGAAATATCATAGACAATATGTGTAACCCACCAAAGTCACTGAGAAAAAAAAATAAAACAAACCTATGCAACTGCAAACTGCAATAAGAAAGCCAGCGCTTGACAGGCAGCTGTGATTGCACCTGTGGTTATATGTCAATCTAACACCCTCCACTCTTGTGACTTTCTAACCCTCAAACTGGCCACCTGAGATTTCTACTTCCCTGTTGATGGTGGAAATGTGTCTGTTGGATGGTGTGGGGTGGGGGGTGGGCTGTGGACATAGCAGCAGAGTCTGAGTGAGTGCCTTGCTGCTCCACTTCAGTAAGTAGGCCACCAGACCCTCAAAGCAACCCGAGCTAAGAGGGTTCCAAAAAAGAAAAAAAAAGAAAAAGACTTGGACACCACTGCCTGTCATGCCTGCTGTGAGCATAAACACACTTCCTTGTTGTACAACACAGAACCCAACGTCTTTTTTCTGAAGCAAACGGTGTGTGCATACAATAGCGGCACATATTGCTGACGGAATACCATAAAGGAATCTTCTGCAAGGAGGAGAGGGTAAGTGTGATTTGTTTGAGGAGGTGTTGCTCTCTTTCTGACCTGCTCCGTCTTACAAGTACATTCTGCTCTAGCGAGCTTAGAGGTTTGTCATTTTATTTTGAGCTGGTGTTAAGGCATGGCAATTTGTGTGCTAATGTTTCACATAAAGTATCATATATCATTTGACATGTTGTTAAATAAAATTGTTTTATTTTGCCACCATTGCAAAATCCACACCATGATAGTTCAGGTTTTTTTTTTCAGTTTTCAAAAACCAGAACAAATTCATGGAATGGATTAAATTGATGTATACTTTCATTTAATATTGTAACAAACTTTTTGCATGTAGGCATATAGGCCATTAGAAACAATCTGTTCATCCTTAACATGCACTAGTGTATGAAGGATGCAGGTTTTTTGTCTGCACTTTGCAAAAGTCTATTTTTATACTGTGCGGGTGGGAAAGCAAGATAAGTAGGAATGCAGGCTTGGTTTCTAAGCACTCAATCTGTCAGACACAGTCTGGACACATCTAGTGTCAATTTGTGACATGATTCAGGAACAACATGTGACCCCTTTGGCTTTCAAATGATATTAAGTGTTTTCCATTACTCCATCTACAGTAATATCAGAATGTAATTGAGTCAAGGTTGACAGCAACCACTGAAAGTTGGCAATGAGGCATTGGCAAATGTAACCACAATAAAATATTACAAATGTCACTCGCATGTAATAAAAATGGTAGAACCCTGAAAAAGAAACAGGGTCAAATCGTTTTATTAAACTGTGAATATAGTTCACCATTTAATATGCCTAGAATAATACTCATTATAGTTCACCATAATCAAAAATGTTATGTTTATGTGAGTGTTTCTCTGCTGTGTTCCCTTCCCAGGGTATATCATGGCGTCTACCAGTGTCTCCATGCCCAGCTCCTCAGACTCCACACTGGGCTTTGAGGACTACAGCATGTATAGTAACCTGTCTGATGAGCAGCTCCTTCAGCTGGCTATTGAGCGCAGCTTGACGGACAGTTCCAACACTGCACCTGCGGCTGAAGGCCCCTGTGCTTCCCCAGCAGCGACCCCTTCAGTGAGGCCAAATGCAGTCATCAGGCGGCCATCCCTCCCTCAGCCTCAGGGCAACGAACCAGAGCCTCCACCCTGTCCGCCCAACCCTCCCAGGTGCCAATAAAACGATAGTTTCTTACTCTTCTAGGCAGTTCTAACCTGTTTGAGCTTAATGTTCGAAACATTCTGTGACATAATTTGACAGAAAAATATTAGCAGCTTTCTTGATTGCTCTTAAGGCTGTAAATTGTATTCCATCCCATCGATACCTTATAAATGACTTGCTTCTCAAAGGTGAAACTCATAATATTTGACCTCTCACTAATAGAACACTAATAGAATCTGATTAAACCCTCATATGTTTTGCTGTGACACTACATTGCAGTAGCCCAGCTGATATCATTCATTTGTTATGGTTCAAATAGTTGACAAAAGCAGATGTGATATGCAAGGTCAGTGGGACAGGAGCATTGTTTAGGTCTCAGAAACACACTTTGTACGCATGCATTGAGAATGACTTGTCTCCTCTCACTAACCTCCAACACGTGCTCTTTGTAAAGCTGCATTGACTTATACACTAAACCGCGAGTTGGCTGGAAGCTTTTGCATATCAGTTACTGTTATATGACACCAGGCCAGACCGACAGGCATGGCAGTACCCCTCCAGGCCACGTGCATAGCACCTGTTCTTAGGCTTTCCGTCACTCTGGCCTTGGTACGTATGTACTGTAGCACGGGCAACTCCATGGGAAGATATCCAAGTAGCACAGCTACAAGTTCACATGCCACCAAAGCAAAAAATAGCAGGGCAACATGTAAACAAGCTGTCCTGTTTCCCTCTGTGACCTCAAATGCAGCTGCTGTTGGGGCTAGACTCACATAGTCCTGCATTATTATCAAAGACGTCACATAAATCACAGCTTCCCTTTAAAATTGACATACAATTTTGACTGTTGTACAATTTGATAGTTAAAAAAATACACTCATCACTGAATGAAAAATAAATGTGTCAATTATCAATTTCAGGGATATCAAGAAGGAGATGGAGGGATGCTGGGTTAGCCATTTCACCACAGGATATGGGAAGAGAATGGTGGCGTACAGACGATTCGATGGGACCCTGATCAGAACAGAGCCTGAACCAGAAGCGTAAGTAGCCTACACATATCTCTGAGAAAAAACATCCTCTACTCATCACAATTAATTGTCTTCCAGATTTTTTTTCTGTATTTTTGTTGTATTTTACTGAATATACCGTGTCCTATGATGCAATGCAAATGTAAATACAAGAGTTTAGTGCAGCTGTCTTGTAGTCTTGAGCTGAACACTGCTGTCTCCCCATACCAGGGTAGTAGACCCCTTAGTGAAGGCCATATGGGACGGTGATGCATCGTTAGTGCGGACCATGGTCAAAATGCCTAAGGTGAATCTGCTACAGGCAAATCAGTCTGGATGGATACCCATGCACGAGGCTGCGTATTATGGACAAGTAGAGTGTCTCCGAGCTATCCTGGCAGGTAAATACAGTATGAGTAGACCAGTTACATGACCAGATTAATATGTCTAGCATTATTGATACAATGAATGTATCAGCCTCATCACCCATCCAAATAATGTCAACCAGCACGAATTTCATCCTTAAAAAGCATCCCCTGGTTACAAACAATTAACAATATCCATTATGTCTTCACCAAGCTCAACCTGGAATGATAAACAAGCGTACACTGAAAGAGCAGACTGCCCTTCTGCTGGCTGTGGGACGAGGGCATGCAGATTGTGCAGAGTGTCTTTTGGACCGTGGAGCTGACCCTGATATCGCTAACAAGGAAAAGGAGACCCCTCTTTTCAAAGGTATCACTGAAATACAGTATAGAGGCCATATTGTGACCTTTTTTGTAAACATAGGTTTCTTTAAACATACTTGACATACCTCTCACATACATTAATGTGGTGACTGTTAACCTCTACCTTTTGACACAGTGTTTAGTATTTGTAATTAGGGTTGAAATAAATGCCCTTTCCTTGTGTCTCTCCAGCGTGTGAAAAAGAGAATGCGGAGATAGTGGCCATCCTTTTAAACAGAGGTGCTCAGGTGAACAAGCTGTGCATCCAGGGCTGGACGGCCCTGCATGAAACTGTGTGCCACAACAACATGGAGATTGCCGAGATGCTGATCAAAGCTGGCGCAAAGGTGAACATGGTCAACATATACGGCATCACACCTCTATTCGTTGCTGCCCAGAGTGGACACGTGGACGCTCTTCGCCTTCTCTTAAAAAATGGTACCATTCTATATGAAAATTACTTCAGCTTGTTGAGCAGCATAAGTGGCAAATAGATAGATAGTGAGCATCTAAAACAGTTCCCAAAATGATTTGGAAGCCAATTTGCCTTGCTGCATTAGCGTGCATATGGCCCTAGACATCCAGCAGTAACTGATGGCTGTGCTCCAGGTGCGGACATAAACAGCCAAGCAGCAGATGGCGCCACCGCTCTCTATGAGGCCTGTAAGAATGGACATGAAAACATTGTGGAGTTCCTTCTCTCCCAGAAAGCAGATGCCAACAAGCCCGGCAAGACTGGACTTCTTCCTATCCATATCGCAGCTCAAAGGGGGAACGATGGGTAGGTACATGTATCTTAACTTTGAACTTATTTTCATTTTGACCATTTATGCCAGTAAGGAGTGTCTTGATCTTAAATGACAATAATTAAGCTACAGTACTATAATGCTACGGTAGTAATGTTTTTGAGTTTTTAGTCCCTTTGCATCCTCACTGGTCTTGCACTGGCAAAGCAACAGCCTTTGGTTGGTGCAAGGACAATTCAGTCTGTCAGTGTTCAGTTTGTCCTCCACAGGCTTCCTTTCTCACCACTTCCTCTCTTGTTGGAACTCAGGAACTCAACATGTTTTTCTTTGGTGTTCATACATTTATGTAGTATGTATCCATTGGATCCATTTCAAGCCTGGTCTGGTCTTGAGAGACACTGATGTTTTGATCTTTTCTTGGGTCTAATCTCACAGGAATGAGAGCCGGTCTCATAGCACTTAGCAATTGTATGCATCACTATCTTGCATTATTTGCAGGAAAACCTTGCTCTGCCACGACCTCGCCAACAGCCATTTTACCAGCTCGGTTAAGTAAGTCAGCAGAGGGTTTTGGTAGTGGTAAGACCTGCTGTTATGCCATTGTGCAATAAGAGCGTTCCATTAACCTGTGAATTCCGTGAGCTGGACGCTAATAGTTTTTTTTTTTTTTTTAAGCAAAGTTGCTATTACTGCTTTCTAAGGAATGCATGTTTTTTTCTGTCATTGTATTGAGCCTCTGTCTTTTAATAATACCATTATAATGTCAATTAATGATTACATCCTAACAGGGATGAATATAATTTTCTTTGTATTTGCTATAGCTTTTCTTGTTATACAGATGATGTTTGACTTGAGTCATGTGGCCATATGTGTATTTAAGTGTTAATTAATCCTCTTTTGCTGCCCACCCCTGTGAGAGGCATGTGCCCTATGCTAAACCTCTGTCTAATCTGTACCATCCAAGTGTTCAGTTGTGCAGTTTGATGTTCAGTATGAATATCATTATATCTTTGATGTAAGCTACAGTATCAGATGTTTGCTATATGAATTAGATGTGTTGCAGCTTTGTAGTCCACTTAGACAGTCCTTGTCTTTTCTAACTTGGTGGCATATAGAATAATAGAGCAGCTGACTTCTGTGAAGGGCCTGGCGACTACGACTATCTAACCTGACTCTCGCCATCTGAATGTTGTTCCGCCAAGCTCCACATGGTGTTCCATTGAGCTCCACACATTCATCTGGACTCACAGGCGATGGGAAGGACTTCAAGGGAGCAATAAAAAATGAGCCAATCAGGAACACCAGGCAGGATGTGAATTGATGTGACGTAGCAGACATAGCTCTCATTAGCATCACTTTTTGGTTGCAATGTGAGTGGTTGTGCTGTAGAAGCATGTCAATAAATGGACGGACAAGTTGTTTATCCAACCATAAAACATTTTTGATAAGGCCCTGCCTTCTGAAATACATCTCCAATGGAGTACTTCCAGATGAATGTGTGGAGCCAGGCGGAATGAAATTCAGATGAGAGTCAGGTTAATGGCTATCAGGATTGGTTCCACACTACAGTATTCCAGGTCCACAGTTCTTCTATCTGATGTTTTCTAACTCTGCCACCGGATGGCGTCTCTTGCAGGATTATTGAGATGTTGATACCTGCCACCAGTAAGGCGAGAGTTCGGCGCTGTGGCATCAGCCCACTCCACCTTGCTGCTGAGCGAAACCGAGATGAGGTGCTGGAGATTCTAATCGAGGCTGGCTTCGATGTGAACGCCGAGCTCTCCAACGACCGTTCCAGGCTTTATGAGGATCGGCGCTCAACCGCACTCTACTTTGCCGTTAACAACAACAACATTGAGGCCGTGACCATGCTCTTGGAGGCCGGCGCTGACCCCAACCTGGATGTTTTCAGCCCCCTGCTGGTGGCCATACGCATGGGCTGCATTGAGATTTTCACCAAGCTGGTGGACTATGGAGCCAACATCAACGTCTATATACCCACCCACCCAACCTCTTTCCCAGCCACGGTCATGTTCGCCATGAAGTACCTGCCTATGTTGAAATATCTAATGGACCACGGCTGTGACGCGTTGTCGTGTTTCAACTGCCCTTATGGGAGCGGCATTCACCCCCCCATCAAGCCTACGCGCAGCAGGAGAGATGAACTGCGTCGGACTTCAGATGAAACGGAACAAACCTGTGTACAGGTAAAGCAAAGATCCTTAATTACTGGTCTTTCTATCCTCTAAGCAAAGGCAAATGCTCACTCTAGGACTGATCTCGCACTTTTGAAAGGTGCGGGTTGAAGAGTTCTAAATGTATTTCTGAATTTACAGAAATACATTTATATTCAGTCATTTTAATTAACTTTATTACCACACCAACTACAATTGGATTGTAAAAGTTTAACTTTATTATCTAACAATTATCTACTCTATGTACATGTGTTAACCCTTTTTCTATGTCAGGATTTCTTTTAGTATCTTGATAATATAGCCAACAGTTAAAGTTAGGTTTAGAAGTCTGATGAAGACATTTTATTATTATAAATGAAGTATTGCTTAAGGCTGATCAGAATTGTTGTGTCTCTCTGAAATGGTAGTTCTGTGAGATGATCTCCGCCCCCTCCATTTGCCGATGGGCAGGACCCATCATAGATGTGCTTCTGGACTATGT
>JASCQX010000063.1:532083-543110 GCA_030264415.1 Sardinella fimbriata
ATCTAGTGGATTAAAGATACAAGAGCCCTTTAAATCATGCAACAAACATGACAATTATTTGAAAATGAGAAAAGGTAAAACTGAATTAAACTGTCCATACCATCTTGTTTTGAAACACACACTGTTATTAATGTCGGGCTATGAAGAAAAAGGTAAAGGACAAAGAACTGAAATGAACACAATCCATAGTTTGTACCTTTTATTAGAAATGTTATAAAAATGCTACAATATTCATATAAAATGGTTCTAATCTACTCTAGTTTTATTACATAGATACCATTTGTCTCTCAGTTTTCATTCATGTCCATAAACAATAACTTATGCCATTTCTGACCTGACATAAAAACCGTTTAAATACTGTGTGAAAAGTTGTAGAACACTTGATGCATAGAAAGTGTATATGAACACTTGGTGCATAGAAATTTGAGAAATGCTGTTTCACGCTTGAGTCAGCAAGTTCACCAAAGTCAAGGAGTAACTGTGGGATTCAACTTGACCAGTAATAACCTGACATATTTGATGTGAATAAATAAAAATAAATTAAAAGTTAATTCATATAGAACTGGCTTGTGCCATGATTCTTCATTTCACTATAGAGTCAAATATAACATTTCACTTCTACCGGCACATAGAAAGTGGTGGCAAGCTGGGAGATAAGGCAATCCTGTGACCTCAGACAAAAAGATATTGAGCAATACTGTACATGGTGCAGTGTGCACCTGAGTGTGGACAGAGAGAGGGTCATCAGATGAACTCGGCATCAGCCAATGCTTCATCAGCTTCTCCATTTGGAAGACATGTCAGTCCATGGCACATTACGTTGTGCAATCTCATTAAAAAAAAAAAATGTACAGTAACAGTTCCCAAGTTGTATCTGCTTTAAAAATATATATATATTTACATACATATTTTAATCACTTTCTTTTTCTATGAAAATATGACATATTTTACACATTTGTATACATCTTGTTCTGTTCTCCATTCTTGTAGTGTAATTTTTTACAGGAATAAATTAAAACAAGACCGACACAAAAGAAGGATGAAAGGAAACAGCCTCATTTTAAAAACATACAGAAAGTATGCAATGGTCAGCTCATTAAAATCACACTGACACCAGGGTAGAGAGAGTCCTGTTCCCTAACCGTGTGTGTCTCATTCCACTGGCCTACCATAGGAGCCATAAGAAGGCAAACAAGGTGTAGGGGTCTCTTGAGAGGCTTGTACCTAGGAGCCCACAATGATCTCCATGATGTGGTCCAGCTCGTTGAGATCTGACCGACAGTTTGCGGCTGACCCTAAAGACGAGGGAGAGTGGGACTGGCTTAGACTGTCCAAAAGGTCATAGGGGCCAATCTTGGGCGCAGCCTGCATGCCCGTGAGCACGGTGTCCAGGTCATAGTAGGATGCATCCACATCCGAGAACAGCTCCTCCAGGGCGGACTCGGAGCCCGAGTGGCTGTTCTTGATCTCAAATGTGCCAAAAACCTGCCTTGTGGTTTTTGCTTCACCTTCTTCGCTGCAACCTTTCAGCTCGTTTTCTTCCTCCTCCTCGTCCTCTTCTACATCCACGTCCTCGTCAGGGGCGCCCAGACGAGAGTCGAGCTCCCTTTCACCCCTGAGCACCCCCCTCTCCCAACAGTGGCCCATGTTGCCCGAGAGGCAGACATTGGAGGCTGCCTCCGAGCAGATCGAATCCTCCTCCACTGCCACCACCTCCTCTTCACGACAGCCATCATAGCCCATCACTGAAAACAGCTTCGGTTCTGTGTCAGCGCCCCCGCTCATCTCCCGTCCGGGCCGACAGAGAACCTCAGTGGCCACCAGGCGTTCTGGTGGGCCGCCGGCGCCTGAACCTCCTCCGCCGCCAGCAGCAGCGAAGGCTTCCATCATGGCGGCCGTCTGCCAGCTGCCGTCGTGGGTCATCTCCTCCTGGATCTGCCGTACGGTGTTGGCGATGAGGACGGAGCGGCACAGGTTGGGCTCGACCAACATGTGGCACAGCTGCAGCTTAATGAGGGACATGTCTAGCAGAGACTGCCTCTGCAGGCTGTAGGATGCGGAGGACAGCTCTTCATTGGAGCCAGGCAGGCCCTCCTCGGGCAGCTCCTGTCCGCCATCTGAAAACTTGCGCTTGGTGCCTTTGGAGAACATGGCTCTGCTGTGTTGGGAGGAGAAACACAAGAGATGTTCATATCAGTCTGCATTTGACAGATTCTCTATGAAACACTAAACAAACATGGAAAACTAAACCTAATTGAACGGTACAAGAAAATAATGTGTATGCAAAGGCCAACAACCTCTATTCAAGAAAATTTACTGTAATAGTAATGTATTTTGAACTAGATCTAAATATTTAAAAACACATACACATTTCCTGTACATTTATAAAAAAAGATCTAAAACATACCAATATGGCCTTCAATAGTTTCCCGTGTGACAAAGAAAGTAATGAATACCAACATGCCATGTTAAGTTAATTTATTTAAGATATGTGGTAAGGTCCTCTACACAGTTAACAGAACATTAACTCAAATGATGCTTGACACTTTCAACACAAACTGCACAAAGGTTAGTCAATTTGAAATTAAAAAACAAGCAGTGTGTTCCACAAGAGATAATTCTGGTCCAACTCCCAATGCAAGCATTAGAATTGAGCCGAAGAACACACACACACATACACACACACAACAGAAAGTAATGTGACAAACAAGCAAACCACCGATAAAATGTCTAATAGTAGTTTGACTAGCCCAGCTCAGAGGCTACACCTAGAATCAAGATGAAGGCGGCAGGCCGCTTGCCTCCAGTGGTGATGAGCAGCCGACCAGGGCAAGGGGACAGAGTCAGCTAAAAGCAAGGAAGTAGGACACACAAGCCAATGCATTACAGACTAGGGTAAATATTAGGCTTTGGCAATGGAGTCCATTTACATGACCGAGTTTGTCTCAGCGTGTGGCTCGTATCGGAACAAGGTAGGCAGCCCTCTAATCAACTACATGAAGCAGCACTGTAGTGGAGGGCTGGGGGATTTTGGATGAGGAAGAAAGGCACTAAGTAACGATCACAAGGTATCTCTCCTACTGAGCTGAATAGGAAATCTACTCTTTCAGAATGTGTAAGCACGTCCTGATCTTTGCCAAACCAACAAACCCATTAGTTGCAGGCATACAAAATACTCCACCAAACACAGATCATCATCAGTGCATTCTGAAAGACCAGAAATCAATCTGTAATCTGGTGTGGGGTGTGATTCCATTCAGTGGAGATGATTTCTTCAAGAGACGACAAAAGATGTGACTGGGATCCCAGTAAAATGAATGTTAAACCTGACCAAACATTTAAGATGTGGGGGGGCGTGAGGAAGAGGATGGGGGGAAAGGCTAAATCATGGTTAAACTGAAAGGTGGACATTTGGCCTACCTGACCAACCAGTGACATCCCAGAACTGTAGAGACAGAGACCAGAATGCAAGCTGACAGTAATTTCATTGCAAGGCTAAGACTTTAGCCATTACCTCTTGAAAAGACATAAAGCCGATGCAATCACAGCCGCCGGACTGGCTACAGTATGTTTGGACAATCTGCGTTATTTCAGTGCAATCTCACATAGCACAAATAACACGTTGTATTACACATTAGGAAATGGAGAAAGAGGTAGCAAAGGCGAACTTTAAACAAAATATGCTAAAGAAAAATAAAATTACACTTAAGATACACAGATTTCCACCATTTGGTAACAGAATACGTGCATCATCAAAGGTTACAGTAATGTTGGCAGATACATTTAAGAAATTCTGATCGTGTAATGTGTCTGAAAAGAAGTTGAACTGCCGTCTATGTAGTAAATGCTGATGAAGTGAAAATGTTGGTGTGGGAGATAAATTCAACGATTCAAAATTCCCACCTCTGATGGTTTCAAACCAGGGGCTCCAAATTAAAGCGACAGCATTGCAAAACAAACAACGTTACACAAACACTTTCGCCGAGACATTCGCTTGCCAGCTAGCAGACTAGCTCCACCCAGACAAGCATTCTTCACCCTCCCCCACCGTACTGACGTGGTCACGGGCACTGTGCTACCGGCTAAACATACTCCACCGAAACAAATGCAAGTAACTAGGAAATCACTTAATCTATAGATTTTCCATATTGTCGTTTTAGAGATGTGTGCAAAAAGACGTCCATCAAATGCACATTACACTCCGCTCCCCAAATTTCAAGGGAGTGAAAGGCAAATAATTGTTTCGCTGCACGGACAGTCATTGAACAGCAAGCATGTAGCAGCTGGGACGACAATGATGGTAGCCATTTTGAATTTCCTTGTCGGTCTGCCTCGTAACAACTTCTCCCCAAAATGTATTTCCAAATACGTTATAAAAATCTTGGGGTCGTCCGCCATCAGATAGTTATCTCTAAACTGGACGAGTGCAAAAGACAAGAGACTTATTCATAACGCCATTACAGCGAAAAGTGAGGCTAGGTTGAGGGAAATACTAAAACACTTCCGCAAATACGCTTGCGTTCGAAATCAACCGCGCATTTACTTAGCTCACGGGGGCTTTTATTTTCTTAAATGGCACCTAAATTACTATTTAAATACCCACATCAACCCATTGCCTGGCGCATAATACCTCATGTTCAACTTACCTTCGTAGGTTTTTACACTTCAGCGTAGAGAGTCATAGACTTCTTACGTATGCGGACTGCAACGCGATATAAGGTGCTGCTCTCTTGGCTTTCTCCGACACTGATTGTAGAGAGAGTTGGGCTGCTGGACGGCCAGCTGCGGCACAGGGAAAGGGTGAGGTGGGCGGACACAAGCATCTTGATCGACAGGACATGGCTTGAGTCGGGGAAAAGCGAACAAAAGACACAGGGTGACAAACAGGAGATTCTAATGTGAGCCCGTTAGCGATAAGCCCTCTTAATAGGCCTGTAGTTCACTATTTTTTTGTTTTGACTTGAGCTGCACACAAACCTAAATGATTAGCCTCCTATGTAAAGTCTGCATTTCTGTTAATGGGGTCAATAGAAATACAGATTGCTTTACATTTTTTAGGGGTATTTACCAATGAGGTTGCTTGCACCTCAAATTTGGCCTAGGCTACTACTTTTGCTTAAAGTAAACAACAAGAAATGAATTCATATAATGGAAAAACAGAGTAATTGTGATATGCAAGTGCAATTAATCACCCTAAATGACAATTATTGTTTGCACCTGTCAACAATGGCCAATAGCCTCTGCTTATCACCAAGTGTCATTTCCTGATTGAAGTTAGCTTGATTAATTGTTTAGTAAACATTCACAGTTGACAGGAGTATTTGTTGTGATGATATCATTACAATTTGACATGAATAAATCTTTAAACTAAGTTCATCTTTAAACGAGTATGATTCTGTCAAATAGAAAGTGAAAGGGTTTAATTTGAACTTCCTGAAACTTATAATTAGCCTGATGAGAGCTGTTGACTGTTGTTATAAGCCAAAAATAATATTATTTATGTATTTCATTAGTTTGAGAGATTATTATAAAACTGAAAGAGTCAAACTGCCCTATCTTATGTCATAGGCTAAGTATTGTTATGAATAATGACTGGGCATGATAATAAATAGGCCTGAAAAGAACCAAAATATTAGGGCCTTTACAGGGTAAGTCAAATGGTTGCTTTTGGGCTACATTTAGAGGGATAATCACATTACAGTAATAAGAACTACTACCATTTGATATAATGCAGTCACAAGCCCAGGTTTCTAGTATCACTCTTTACCTATGCTGCTTGGCATGAGAAGATCTAACTAAACACGTTTAACAAGCTGCTCCTGTTGGTGACTGCTTATTTGTAACACTGTGCTACATCAGAGTGTGTGCTACGTGCAGTCAAATGCACTGACTCACAACTTGAATAGATGAGGAAATGAATCAGCGTGTGTTTGCCCTTTCTGCGCTGGCCTACTTCTGGGTAAACTGCAGTAACTTCATGTCTTCACCTCACCTTGGTCTGCTCTTTACGAATCTGTTGGTTGCCTTTTTTATGAGTCATTTAAAATGAGGAGGTTGGTGAGAGCACTATACTATAGATTCAACAAGAAGGAAAATCAAGACGCAGATATCTTGAGACATCAGTTTCCACAGTGAACTGTTTCCTCCAAAAATTCTGTCCCTTGCAAGCAACAATGAGGAAACTCAGAGCAGTGAAGTCTTTCTCCACCTAGTGGTATGTTAGGAACGCAGACGTGATGTATGTACACTGGCAGTGAGGTGCTTATAAGGATGACTGATTTACTGTCGAGTCAGACATGGGGAAACAGAAGTATAGGCTATTATCCTTTTATTTAGCGCTACTACAATCTGCTTATCGCATGTGGCTAATGGCTCTTTGTAACTATCTAAAGCCATTAATGGCCTAGTATTTAGAAGCACTTAGTAACTACAAGCCACTGACCTTATCATCCCCACATGAGTTATGTCCAGATCAGTAGTCCAACCTTCGCCTATCTTCTTTGTGCCACGTTCTTGAGGCTAGTTCTGGGAATAAGAATTAAAGGAACAGTATGTAAGTTTGTGACCAGAACTAGTACTGTAATCATGTTCAAAATATTACAGAGCATAGTATCCCCTCCCTGTCTTCCCAAACAAGAGGTTGCAAGCTAGGTTGCCAAAACAGGCCAAAACAATTAATATACACATAATACACACATAATGACAATATCAACATAAGCTGCAACTTCACTTTCGTAATGGGAATATTCAGGCTGAGTTACTGTTGTCAGTGATAAAAGTATTTGGAATCATCATGATTCTGGTGATATATCAGGGCCATTTTATGATTAATACATTTATTTCTTACGCTATTCCTACATGTCTCAGACCAGACCCAGAAATATTCTTGACAATCAACAGCGGATCTTCACAAGTAGGAGGGTATGATTTGACTGTCCTTTGATTAGGCTTTAGGCCAGAAATGCAGTCACTGCCTTTAAGATATGTTAAAGCCTACTTAGTAAAGGTATGCATTTTTGTAGGCCTAGTTATTAAACTATTATATTTGCATTTTTACACACATGAGTAACAACATCTTAACTGATATCGATAATTGTAATGTAGAGTTTGTTTATTTGTCTTTTCATGTATCTTCTATCTAGGAGAATTGTAAGACACCATCCAGGGCAAGTCAGTCCAATGTCTATTTTGGCAACTCCTTCCATGGCAATGACACCTTTTCACCAGGTGATGGCACTATAATAACTCAGAAACTATGTGATACTGACCATAGTAAAATCTCTGACATTTAAATATTTGAAACAAGTGAAATCATACAGCAGCTAATCATAATGGCAAAAGAGATTTAGTCAATTAACTGTCAAGTCAATTGTTTCCAGTTAATTTTTCCTGAATGTAACTTCATAGCATATTATTGGTTCAAAAAACAAATGTAGGCTATTTTCATCTTCCTTTGTAGATGAGAGAACCAAATGACCATAGGTGCAAATGCTGCCATTTTGCACTGGGCTAAATTTTTGAGCCAAGGTTAGTGTTTTATGGCAAAGTAACTCAGTAACTCATCTGCTTTACAAACTCAATTATGGGTAAGGGGGGCAGGATGCAAAATATGAGATAGAGCTCCCTTTTTTCCAGCATGAGAGATTATCTGAGCTGTAATGCAATTATAATCAATCCAGATGGAATTTACTGTTCGGTCTTTGGAAACCTGAGACCCCCAGTCCGGCTTCTGTCATAATGAAATAGATCACTGTTTGGATGATACATAGACTCAGGCACTTTCATCAACTCTGCAGAGATGAGTTTAGCCAGCATGAGTTAGGCAGAGGAGCATGCCAATCCAGTTATGGTGGCATGTGTTCTCAAAAGGTTGTAAATGCAATTGGGAGAAGCTTATGATATTCTTTGTTTCTTTTAGAAAACAAAGACAAGACAGAGGGATTTCACATCTGAACTAATACCAGGCATCAAACTGGGTTTACCTGTGATTTGATCTCATTACAAACAGAAGTGTGGAGTTTGTCACATGCTGTACTCAGGAGGCTACATCATGCCTGCTGTCATCTGGCTTTTTATTCTGCTTTCAGGTAAGCACCAATAGATTTCGGAAACTTGTCTACCAGAACAAATAAGCTGCTGATACATTATTATAATATTCACTTAATATGCAATGAAATCAAGCGCTGCTGTCAACTCGATTTTGATAAATCAAGGGAGAAATACTGTAAAATGAATTAGCAAGTGAATTGATCAGCTGTGTTAAAGGAAAATCATATCTGAAAGATCATATCTGATTTTCCTTTCTATTCTCAATTCTATTTTACTGTGTCTTGCTTTTGCATGTCTTTCTCTCTGTGATGATGAACAATGGCCAGTGTCTCCCGTGGTGGAGCTTGCACCACACAAACCAAAGAGGTCCTCTCTCAACCAGCTCACCAGGATGCTCCTGCGGCGCTATGATTCTGGTGTGCGGCCCGTCGTCAACTGGACTGACCCCACTGTGATTTACATAGATTTCATCATCCAGTCCATCCTGGATGTGGTAAAGCTAGATTTTGTGGTCTTTCAAGTTTTAAAGTCAGATGTACAGTAGATCTAGATCCAGTCTATCCAAGGGTTTAACAGAAAATGCATTTATAAGTTATTATTGTTGTCAAATCCTTTAGGTATGTATTGATTCCCACAATTTTATTTTGGTTCGAGAATTTGGTAGAAATTTTTGTGATGTGTTATAATTTATCCTGATGTGTTTGAACTAAGCTTGTTGGATTTTTTCTTCTCTTTGACATGTGGACTGGTTTTACAGAATGTTCTGATTCATATTTTTTTTTCTCAGGATGGACAGAGCCAAAAGGTAAAAACAAGCATTTGGTATCGGCAGGTATGTACCAATTAATATGCCTTATACTGCAGACTAGGAAACTATTTAAGTGATGTGAAATTAGGTTCATAGAATTCTCAGAGTTCACAAAAGCGATTCTGTTTCTGATTCAGATTTGGACAGATGAATTCCTTGTGTGGGATCCTGATGAATTTGATGGCATAAATAAAATATCATTGCCATCTGATGCTATATGGGTACCTGATGTCATCATCACAGAATTGTAAGCATCCATTTATTCACCATTTCTCTGTATTGCATCTTGAACAATATTTAATACCATCATTTTTAAGATAAGAATTCATGATTATTGTTTTGTGTCAATTAAACTGATACTTGTCTGATGTGTTTTCTGCTCTGTTAGCGTGGATGTTAGTCCATCTTCTGAAGTTCCTTATGTCTATGTCAACTCATCAGGAACAGTGAGGAACTACAAACCCATCCAAGTAGTTGCTGCTTGTGACTTGCAAATCTACGCTTTTCCGTTTGACAAGCAGAACTGCACCTTAACATTCCGTAGCTGGTTACATTCTGGTGCGCGCACACACACACACACGCACACACTCACACGCATGCTGACTCACATATACACGAAGGTGATGTTTTACCACAGTCACACTGGAGTAAGAGATAGCAAAATACCTTGAGGCAGTGTTCTAGCCCAAAATAAAGGGTCCTTTTTTCATGTTACATGGAGGATATACAAACACAATCAGACGATCTTATCACAAGGTGCAGGTTTGACAGCATGGCCCAAGGGCAGCTGCTATTTTTGTTCATATGAAACCAAAGGGCCTTTATGTGTTTCTCATTAAAGCACCCTCTGATTAAATCATAGCTTGGCAGCTAGACACAAACATAGTTATTGAGATGTCCAGCACTTACATGTCAGAGAAGAATAATGATTTAAATAGACCCACACAGTACTGGTCAATTTGTACTGATGGTGAAACTTTTTTATATGACTTACATAGTTTATTTTCCTTGTGGTCTGTCTAACAGTGAAAGAGGTAGACTTGGCGTTTTGGCGTAACCCTGAACAGATTGCGAATGACACAGGAAGCTTTATGAATGGTGGCGAATGGGAGCTCCTGTCTGTGCCATCACGTTACTGGAGACTACATGTTGATGATCAAGATTATGCCCATATTCAGTTCAATGTGAGCATCACAATATAATTTTCAAAATGCATTAAATAACCATCGCCATAGCACCCTTAAAAGTTATCAAATCATTAGATGATTTGTTACTTCTTTGTGCAAGGACTGCTAAATTCATTTTTGCCTTACTACACATCTCACTTGCAGGTGCTAATGCGTCGACGGCCGCTGCTGTATGTGGTGAGTCTTCTCATCCCCAGCATCTTCCTCATGGTGGTGGACATCATCAGCTTCAACTTGCCCCCCAACACAGGCACACGCATATCCTTCAAAGTCAGCATCCTCTTGGGCTACACCGTCTTCAGGGTCAACCTGATGGATGAGATCCCTGCAACAGCAGTCACCACTCCCCTTATTGGTCAGAGAAGATCAAATTGTTCTGTTTGTTCGCTCACCAGTGTATCCTCTTTGCTTACTGAATTTGAATTTGAATTTGTTGCCACTCTGCTCACCTCAAATGATTTTAATTGGCCTTGTGCATTGGAGAACTATTCTGATTTACCCTAATATTATAGGTGACACTTATGTTGAACACTTATTAAGAAAGGACTGTCTGACTGATTTCCAGGCGTCTTTTTTGCCGTGTGCATGGCTCTCCTGGTTCTGAGTCTGGCTAAATCCATTTTGGTGGTGAAGCTACTTCACCACAATGAGAAGGAGGTAAAGGAGATGTCCATCTCTGCCTGTCTGCTGGACAAGTATGGCTCTTCCAACCAGAGCTTCGGAGAGAGCATGTTCACTTCAATACGGACACTTGACGACGTGGACCAAAGCAGTGGTAGGCACTTTTGGTGGTGATGCAGCACTAACTTTTTGGTATATCAGTATTTCTTTTTTAATGTTGAATCTGACATGACAACATAATTTCAGGTTATGATTTTGACCTTCCATCAGATGATGACCTTGTCTCCCTCAATGAGCCCCCTAGGAGTTCACCACGTCTTGAGAGACTCCTGTACCAACTGAGCACTATCAGGTTGTAGCAC
>JASCQX010000063.1:599484-609926 GCA_030264415.1 Sardinella fimbriata
TGTGTGTGTGTGTGTGTGTGTGTTTTCGTTTCAGGGAGCAAATCTCAGGGCGTAAATCTGTCATAATGCCTTTTATAGGCACATGGGTTGTTTATGTTGACTGTGATATAGAGTATGTTAATCTGTTTTGATACAGACGGGTAACATGACGTCATTGTGTCTGTGTTGTATTGATACTGAAGGTCAGACGAGCAATTGCAGGTCAGATCAGACATAACAGAACAATCACATGGGAAGCTTTTGGTTATGCAAAATGTATGTTGAGATTATGTAAAACTATAGAATTGGAAAACTACATTTTCCTAACTCTATATTCAGCTCCATGATAAGTCTTCATGATCTGTCTGCCAGAAATGCACCGTATTGGGTTTTTTTATATGATGAAAAGTACACTACATGTTTAGTGCAGACAGTAGCTTGAAGGAGCACACTTTTTATGTGGATGCACAACTATAGTATATGTTAAAAGATACCAGAACATCAGTGTGGAGACATTTGTCATTAAGTATTAAAACTGAAGAGCGATAATTTATGGTACCAAAGATAAGAGTATTTATAATCTCATATTCCCATACCTTATTGGTTTCACACATTTTTAGTCCTTGAGATAAACAATCAATATTTTAAAACTATTAGTATTTAAAGATTATGTATTTATTTGTTTTGTTTTTTTTTAACAGGGGGGGTGGTTTTAACATTCTTTTGTCCTGCAAACTAAGTATTTTTTTATACACTGTCAGTATCTACATTGAGAATTCTGAATAAATGACATGCTTCCACTACTGTGTCAGCTTCTTTTTTTTTGTTTCTTTGTTAAATAAAGTCCAGTGTGACAAAGTGATCTCATGCTTTTTGTGATATTATCCAGTTAAATGCTGTCCCCTACTTTTATTCTCTCTCCTTTTTTACAGAAGGAAGTGGGGGTTGGGGTCAAACAGGAAGTGAGTGCCCAGACTCCAACAAAACCCCCCTAGACACTGATCTGTTTTTGAGATACAGTTGGAATCCTGCTGGCGAGATTACAAAAAGCCAGGAAACATGTCCATATATGAGTGTCCAAAAAAAAAGCATAAAAATACTTCCTCAGCTGCACAATTACGGCTGGACTCTAGTAACACTCCAGCATTCATAAGCAATCTCCAGATGGGGTGAAACTAGATGATGGACCAAAAAAAAAAAAAAAAAGAGAGAGAATAGTTTTATGTGTCGTTATGCCTTTTCTCTCATTTTGCAACCGATGTCATTTTAGTTGTCATAACCAATTCCAAATACACAGAGGCATAGAGTAAATAAAGCTAGAAATTATATGACCCATCATGCCTTACGAGATAACAAAGATTTGCTGTATAACTGAAGCAAAATCTTCTCTGCCCAAGCAGTCGAGCTCTTTTGTCAAGCCTGTGTAATTTAGCAGATCTTTGTAAAGTTCCAGACTTGGCCGGGCCCAGCGCGTTCCTGCTGCCGACCGTGTATCGCGTATGTGGGCCGGGTGGGCTGGGCGGGTTGAGGTAAGGGGCTGGGAGGGCTGGAGTTGGCAGCTGGTCCAGCTCCGGCTCCCTCTGGCTTGGACAGTGCTGACCTCAGTAGAGAGTGGATGTGTGAGAGTGGTTGTATAACGCTGAGTAAGAAGTGGGCCGAGTTCCGCTCTAGAAACACACTTTAGAGGGCTGGAAGGCAGGGAAGGTCTTGTGTGAAGGGAGCCAGAAAGAGAGAGAGGGAGTGAGCAGCAAACTTTCTTTCTTTCCACTGTTGTCTGGTTGTGTACATGCTATAACTCCATACAGGTTTTCATATATATATATGTATATATATATATTTTTTTTGTGTGTGTGTGTGTGTGTGTGTATTTATATATCTATGTACATGCTTGCCGGGTTCTCATTGATTACTTTGTCTTCTTTCTGGTCGACTTTGTGGAGACGGTCAACTGACATACCAGAGCCCCACCTTCCACAGCACATGCCTGTCTGTCAGTCATTTTGAGCTGGTGCACGAACACACACACACACACACACACACACGCTCACACTCTCTCACACACTCACACTCTCTCTGACACACACACACACACACACACACACACAGCCACCCACAGACTCACAAACATGTCTATCTCCATATGGAGAAGCGCCCCACCACTGCAACCACTGCAGTTGGCTGAGGGCCCCCCCAGGGGTGGAGTCTGGCCGAAGGGGTGGCGGCGGCACTGGCTGGTGCTGGTGGTGGTGGTAGAGAGAGAGGGGGTACATCTGTCACAGGGAGATCTCCCTGTTGCTGTCGTTTCTCCCACAATCCTTTTCACCCCTCGGGCCGGCCCCTCGCCAGGGCCCCTGTGCACACATACACACCCCTCTCACGCCACCCGACATGAATTCCTGAGCATCCAAACCCCTGGGCCTTTGGACACTCGCCCTGAGAATACGTGTGTCTGAGTGTGTTGGCAGTGGAGTTCCATGAAAACAATCATTGATACGGCAGATATCAGTACTGATGAGGCTAAATAACACGAAAAGACAAATATGACACGAAACAGATTTTTTTTTAAATAAGTTTCTAAGGTGACAAGCTGTTTAATAACTCAACTTTGTTGCAATTGCATGTATGATGATCTGTTAAATGGGACTAGATATTTACTCTGCTGTGGTAGGTGTTTTTTTTTTTTTATAGCATTTACGTATATTGTAGTCGTTACAGAATTGAAGTATTTCCTTTTTGTGTATGTCAGAGTCATTTTTATATTGCTGATTTGGACCACATAGAACACAATTGGGAATTTTCATATCATCCTAATACCTTTGTTGTATTCTTGTCATCAAGTGGCAAGAACTTGGAAGAGTTGCATGTGAGAAACAGCCTTCACCTACATACCAAATTAGCCACGAACTTTAACCTGTGACCTATAGCAACGGTGTTGCTGTCACAATAACACAACCCTCAGAATTCCTCAAAAGCATTTAAGCTGCTTTGCTGGGCAAAGGTGTTTATTTTGTGTTTATTTTGAGTCTACACTCTACAGCGATCATACTGCTTTAGGAAAGCTGGAACGCCGTGGTCGTGTGCAAGTGTTGTTTTGATCCTGACACTGGTCCACAGAGGTGCCTTTTCTTCCTCAGATTATCAGTGTGGAATTAAAGCCCAAGATCCCCATCTCGCCTCTCCTCTTTCCTTATTGGCCAGCACCATTGATGTGCTTTCTAGGCAAATTCAGCCAAAGAAGTTGATGCTGTGGTTGATAGAGAAGATGGCAGTCACTTGATCAAAATCAAGGGTTTACCGTGTCTCACTTAGACAAATGAAGGGGCTGGCTGACGTGCTTGTTAGACAAGAAATCCAGCTCCTGCTTTCACCAGACAGCCTGGCTTTTGGTAATGGTCCACGCCACCACCACCCCCATATGCACCAATCCTGTCTCTCCCCTTGGATTCAGCGGAGAGCTGGCAAGCTTATGGTATGCCTCACATGTGTCTGGGTTTCCAAGACAACAGCTATCCAATCAGCATGTAATCCAGAGGCAGTGTCAGGGTTATGGATGGCGGTGATCGTGCGGCTCACCCCCACTCCAGCTATACGCCATTTGTTTTTATCTGCTTAGACTCCTTCATGTGTGACACACCCATACATGGCTAAAGCATGACTATACAAGATAAAACTAAAAATGTAGGTCACTTGAACACAGGAAGTTAGAACTGATGTCTTGGCAGCAGTTTGTGGAACAATGACCTCCTTGTTTAGAGACCATTTTGATGGTCTGGATTTCACAAAATATCCCTACATTGCAAAGACTTTCATTAAAATAAATTGAAGTAAGACTTTACAAAGCTAGTCTAAACTTTTTTCTAACAGAGATCCATGATGACATCTATGTCAATATGTCAAAATGATTTGGGGGAAAAAAAGAAATATATATATATATATATATATATATATATATATACACACATCAATGCTGCTGAATTAACTGCATAATTAACTGCAAGTAAGAGAGTTTCTCTTTATTACAATTAATAGCTCATTTTCGGAGATGCAAGAAAAGCTCTCCAGCATGTTCCACAAACCTATAGTCTAATTCTGAAAGGGAGTGGCTCTGCGGTGAGAAAAACAGACATTTCTGCTCCCCTTTCCCTCAAAAGGGGAGTCCTCCATTTATGGAAATGCGTGTTTTCTGTTAACATGCCCATTCATTTCCCCTGCCTTTTGGCAATACTATTATTGTAAATGCACTACTGTATATATCAACTGTCTAACGACATATTTTTGTCTTAATTCAACAAATGTGACAATATATACCTGCAACAATTTATGATACCTACATAGGCTATAATCCCCTGTAATGTAATTACATTTTAATAATTATTTTCGAATTTCGAATTAAATTTTAATAGATTAGTAAACATGGCTGCATTTTGGACAGGCCTATAAATAATTATCCTGAATGCCTAAACTAAAGTTACTTTAACAGAATTGATGATTTTCCGATCCACACTAGACCATTTGTGTCCTGTTAAGAGCTATAAATGGTCTAAGCAGAACCAATACACGTGTAGGGGTAAAATTGCAAGAAGCACCTTCAGTTCTCCCTCCCCCCTGTAGTTGTTTACAACTTATTTCTGTCATGTAAAGCTTCGAGATGGCATGCCTGGACAGTGAGTTGTTAAATCACTAATAAAAAAATGAGGCACAAGCAAAGACAAAACTAGACATAAACTACTTAAGATTGGTTTAATAAGTAGCCAACAAAAATAAAATAAAAAATCTTCAAGTTTCTTCAGCCTAAATATTCCACTCCACAGGTGAGATTGTCTATTTCGTTAAAAAAGTCTCAGTAGCCTATAATAGCTGTTTGATAACAGCGAGAGTTGGGCTTTTTTCAAAATTTCTGTTGGGCTATATTGTTTCATTATTTACCTGAGAACGATAAACAATTGTTGGGCTATCTGCCTAGTTCCCTTAGATGCAAAACTTGGCACATTGCTTGAGACAAAGTAACTGTTTCTCTCCAGAAAAATAAACTCGTGCATATTAACA
The DNA here is from genome assembly GCA_030264415.1 of Sardinella fimbriata. NCBI lineage: Eukaryota > Metazoa > Chordata > Actinopteri > Clupeiformes > Clupeidae > Sardinella > Sardinella fimbriata. The sequence goes on from JASCQX010000063.1 coordinate 604,510, forward strand.
CATTGTAACTTGCTTCTCAGTCTTTGTGTTATTTCAAGGGAAATGCTACGGTTACAAAGTAGCACTTTGAGCGCTCTCTATCTGCGCATGTCTCGTTTTCCTGGCATAGCAAGCCAGACGCGTGCAAGTATCTCACGATTCTGCTTGTTCGCCGCTCCGACCTTTCCCCCAGTTTGTGCGAACCGAGTTCACCGGGTTTACTCTGACACCGCTGACTCCTAAGTTACGCCCCCCAACAGCCACGCACCCTCTTTCCTCCAATCGGCCCACGATCACGTACTGATCACGCGCTACCTTTCTTCCCATTGGCTCACAGCCGCTACACCTTTGTTTTTGATTGGTAACATGTTACCACCCGCTAGTCTGCAATGAATTTTGTTTCTGTTTTTTTCTGACTTTCTTTTTTTTTACGTCTCCTCACTTGATTCACTCAGCTGAGGTTGAACCCTGCCGCTTAAAGTGGTTACACTTATGAGCTCAGGACGCACGGAACGGAGTCGCAGAGCAATAGTCTCTCTCCTTTGTTGACTTTTGGCATATCAAGGGGTTGTTTTGCCCCATATGCTGACTTTTGCGCCAGGTCCTGTCACGGAGTCTTGTCGGGTGAGTTGATCAAAACTGGTTACTGAAAGTGTATTTTAGTTTACCGTTTGCACGTCTGTGCTGGGCTAGTAGTATGTGCATTGTTTTGCCTTGAAGATTGAGATTTTAGATATCCAGCTTACATGCTTTAAACATTTCCTTTATTCCCTCCTCATTGAAATGCATGGGACTGTTTTCATTACAGTCAAGTATAAGAGTGATGTTGTTAAACCTTCTCACTACAGTTTGATGAAATTAAATACATGGTCGCTATGTGTCCCCATATGCTTCTCCAAATAATGCACACAGTTCTACTGTCGCGTTTTTGCCCTTACCAAAACGCCCCGCTCTTATATAAATGTAACAATTTGACATGAGGATACATAACATTAAAATTCTGTTTTGCTGTGTTGGTTATTTATATGCGCATACAATGTCTAAATCTGCTTTATCATTGGTAGAAATTGATATTATTGAACCGCATCTCCTTAAGCCTCTGGAGTTATTGGCAGCATGCATTTAATTTTTGTTATATATAATTTTTTCAGTGGTCTTTTCAGTAATCGACTTTGTAGAGTTATAATAAATGGAGGTGTAACCTTAATTCAATACTTCCTGATGCGGGTTCCACCCCTGCACCACCGCGGCTGCACTCACATGGCCCGTTCGGTTAGAGAGCACGTCACTGTTTAATCTATTTTTGGAGATGGGAGGTTCCCAGTTTCATAGTCAAATGTTATGCGAGACGCTGGGTGTTGCCGCGCTAACGGTCGAACGGTGCCGCCGCCCCCAGTCCCTTATTCTCTCTCCCGCCCCTAAACGTCTGAAGCAGTACGTGCAGTTGTGCATTTAGCCTGAGGCCACCTAGTAACTTACAGTATAGGATCGTAGAGTAGCACGGCAAGTATACGCAACTGGAGAGGAGCGCTTTTTGCGCCAGAGCTGCCAGACTGTGTTTGATGCGTCAAGTAGGCTACTGCTTTCAGCTTCTCTCTGATTAAGAAAATCCTTGAATAAAGTTGTGGGTCATTATTTTTGATTACTCCCTGATGTAAAATGTCTGTTCCCATCAAAGCGAAGACCTATAGTAATAAGAATTCTGATCTTGCTGCACCCCTCAGGTAGATACAGCACATTGTGCAGTGGAAATGGAGAGGAACCGACATGACAGTGAGAGGTCCTGTTCCAGCATACTGGAGCACCATGATCTGGAAGCTGCAGAAGCCCTGGTCTGCATGAGCTCATGGGTTCAAAGGTCGCACAAACCACGTCCTCTCACTCCAACCTCAGACTCCTGTGACTCTTTGGTACTGCATCCTGAAGTCACAGAGTCCCCCAAAGACATGGTGTCATTGTCCTCACTGGTAAGATCATTGGAACAGAGAATTGTTGAGATAGACTGTAACAATACAGTTCTACTTTCACTTTCCTTTTCTTAGTATGTCAAGGGTGAAGCATTGCACCATAATGACTGGCAGTAAAGGCTGAAAAGGTCAAGGATACACCTCAACAGCATAACACAGTGGCTCTGAAAGGTGTAAGATTGCAGAGCTTTGCTAACAAGGCCAACTAGTTACTGTGGAAATAAGAAATAAAGGAATGTTAATCTGAGTGATGAATTAATAGCAATATGCCATGAACTACAAGTCTTGCCATGAACTACAATGCATCGGCTCATAGTAGTAAAAACTGAACTCAGAAATGCGTTTCATTGAGTTGATGTCTAACGCAGCTCTCGTTCTCCACTTGCAGTGTATGACTCCACCTCACAGCCCCAGCTGTGCCGAGACCTCGACCACCACTGTCCAAACCTTCTCAGGCCCACGGTCAGTCTTACCACAGCCCAGGCTCTGCTCGGCTCTGTCTGGTAGAAATGGCAACCACGCTGGTTTACAGACGGGCACAGCCACAGGCACAGTCACCGTCACCACCTCCTCCTCCCTGGGAAACCCTGCCCCGCCCTTCCCCCAGGAGCCAGTCTCAGCTGCCTCTCAGTGCAGAGCCATGGCAACCAGTGTCATCCGCCACACGGCAGACAGACCATTCACTGCCAACATTCCACCCGACTTCAGTGGACAAAAGGTGAGGCTGGCGGAGGCGGAGAACCAGGATCAGCAGCAGCTGGAGGCCAGGGGGGTCGCAGTCACAATGTCCCCGGTGATCCCCATGCGGACTGAGACACAGTGCAGCCCATGCGCAGGGCCTGGGACGGAGGTCATCAACAACCTGCCCATTGGATCACAAAGCCCTTCCACTGCCTCACCACCACCTGCAGCAGTCTCCCCCTCCCAGGTTAACACTCTGGCACAGCCAGCTCTGTCCAGCTCTCCGGTCCTCTGCCAGGTTTTCCCGGTGAACGGCCAAACTGGGATCATCTCCGCGTTTGTCCAGGCCCCGGTTCAGATGCAAACCACCAACGGCCCAAAGGCCATCCTTCCTCAGTCGCCCTCTTCCTTCCCCCAGCAGGTTCTAGTGGGCTCCCCCGTGGGCCAGGGCACCGTGATGTTTGTGGTTCCTCAGTCTTCCGTGTCTCAACCCCAGCCTGGCCCACAGAGTGTCGTCACCCTGGGCAACACCAAGCTTCTTCCCCTGGCCCCAGCTCCAGTCTACATGCCCTCAGGTCAAAATGGAAACGCCACCCAGGTGGACTTCTCTCGCCGGCGAAACTACGTCTGCAACTTCCCTGGATGCAAGAAGACGTATTTCAAGAGCTCACATTTGAAAGCACACCTCAGAACCCACACAGGTAGTTCTAACTGTATTGGTTCACTGATCTGCTTCTATGGTTAAGGAAGAGAAATCAGATCATCAGTGTTCACTGACTCAATCATGATGTGTTCTTCTTTGTTTTGACAGGTGAGAAACCCTTCAGCTGTCACTGGGAAGGTTGTGATAAGAAATTTGCGCGCTCGGATGAACTCTCCAGACACAGACGCACGCACACTGGTGAGAAGAAATTTGTGTGTCCCGTGTGTGACCGGCGATTCATGCGAAGTGATCACTTGACCAAGCACGCTCGGCGGCATATGACCACCAAGAGGGCCTCAACGTGGACCTCAGAAGTTCGTGACCTCAACAAAATGGCTGCTTCCAAGGCTCCACCAACCAATTCCTCTGTTCCTCTCAGTGTACTTGTACCCGCCTCAAACTAGAAACAAGTCTTAGGCCACAGGGCCACCTCAGGACATTATCCCATTGAGCATCTATCACGGGAAAATAAGTGACAAACACACAATGGCTGCTACCGCAACAGTGGACAGAAACAAACTGACTTTGCACTGGATTTTTAAATACATTGTTGTTTATACTTTCTTTATATGGATTTTTGTTTACTTTTGTACAAGTAATGTTTCTCAAACATATGCACTCTTTTTTGCCAAAGCCTTCTCATTACAGTATGTTATCTGTTACTCTTTGTCTGTCTCTGTATATTTGTATATATAATATCTATATATGAATGTAATGTGTACTCCATCTTGCATTTATTGACAATATATAATAATTACATAAATGTTATTGATGTGCTTAAATCTGTAAGTGGAAAGTATTCAACATGTGATACTATCTACTGTCTTGTCTTGCTTTGCCTATTATTTAATAAACATTTGTTTTTAAAAGTATAGATGATCGTTGTTGGTATGTTAAATACCCCAAGTTGAAACCCAGTGAACAGACTAGGCCTAGGACAGTGATACATCAAGGTCAGACGTCAAGGAAAAAAAAAAAAGTCAGACATCAAGGAAAAATTGACAAGCTGTGGCCTAAACAAATACTTCATTGCCACTCATTTTAAAGGTAAAAATGCCAGCGAATAGTGGGAAGAACACATGGAGTATCCTGTTACACAACACCGATGCTTTCTCCCATTCTCCCATGCACCATCTCTCCATAACACCCAGTAACAGGCCTCCGCAAATCAGACAGGATTGTGGTAGTATGACTAGGGGGCGCGACCAATCGTAGAGAGGGTAGAGTTGCAACATGGTTACAGGCCTCTGATTGGCCTACCGGAATGCCCGCCCATTTGCCTTACTGACCGACTTTCTCAGATAGGAAAAAGAATACATTCATTATACCTTATTTAACCTTACAAAATGTATGAATGGGAAATATTGTGTGAAATGCATGGAAAAATAGCTTCTTATTTAATGTGGCCAGCTGTTCATAAAAAAATTGAACTTACACATTTTTAATACCATCTTTAATAAATATTGTGATAGAATTCATCAGTATTTCACCCTAGTCACTGAAATGATAGACTGCGTAATTTTACAATGACAATTATTTGTTTTTCTTTTACATCAGCTATCAAACATTTCAACCAATCAAATTCGGGGGCAACGAGTTCCTTTGTGTTCCATAACATCTCACTGGGGCTTGGCCGTCAGCAATGGCCTACATATTACATAAGCTCAAACGTGCATCAAGCGATCACGCATTTTTGTACTGAGTTCTACGTGGAAGGATGCGTAGCCTAGATGTCAAAATTAGGATGTATGGGCCTATATTATTCTTTTTGCTGATAGTTTTTGGCTCCATTGTTTCAGAAGAAACGGCTCCTGTGGACTTAACTTGATATCTCAAACAAAATGGGCAACGCATTTTCCTGATGTGGCACAAGAGGTGACTTTCCAGGTAAATCATCTTGTAGGCGAGTCCTGTACACCAATAAATTGATCTGCAAAATGTGACTATTGATTTAAGGAGCGCACTTAACTTTCGAAAAAGCCCTCTCAGTTCTGCATAAACTAACGCAACCTGCGCCCCCTGGTGTCGAAATAAAAAAAAGCTGGGTAAGGTATTTTAGAATCATTATCACAATCTAATGACCTAAT
>JASCQX010000063.1:618796-630487 GCA_030264415.1 Sardinella fimbriata
CTGCGCCCCCTGGTGTCGAAATAAAAAAAAGCTGGGTAAGGTATTTTAGAATCATTATCACAATCTAATGACCTAATGCTCTGTCCAATTCACACGTAGTTGGGTACTGCAAAACAACAACAACAACAAAACAGATATAGTCCATGAGGGGGGCAGGGTGGAATCAGACTGGACACTAAACAGGAAATGGGTGTGCTGGACTTGACACTAGGTTCAGCTTATGAGAAATGGTAGTTTTCGCTATTTCAAGATATTAACATAGCAGGGCCACAGCCAATTTTGTCATTAAAATTCTCTGGGGCTTTATGATAGTGTGATGGGGAGTAGTGCTGCTGGATGTCTCCTATGAAGGGATAGGCTTGTAGAGAAGACAGTCCCTTTATATGGCTCTGGTCTATACCATACAACATCAGAGCATCATCCTGGATGAGTCCAATGAGTGTAATAACTATCACAATGCATTTACTGACCTGGGGTCCGTTTCCCAAAAGCATAGTTGCTATCCATGTTACATAACTTAGTTACTATGTTGGTTGCAATGCTATTTTCCATTTCATTAACCTGACCTGTCAACGGACCTGTTGGCTTTGCAAAAATTGTAGGAAATCCAGTTCGTTGCATTTTCTTTAGTGGGTCAACCAGCATTGTGCAAAGTTTTTTATGGCCTCAAACATCAGCGAACACAGACCTGTAGTCAAACTGTCGCAATGGAGGGTTTCTTTACACTGGAATAATGGTAGAGAATCGGAAGAAAGAGGGGGCCACACACAGATGTGTGTTAAAGTGTGATTGGGGAAGTCATTGGGCCGTTGTGGGTGAGGGTGTGAATATGCCTCTTTCAAACCTGCAGTTACAGCCATTATACGGACATCCCCTTCAAGTAGGCTTGGGTAAGGAGCGCAATAACATTTATTGAGTGGTATGCAACGTCTATGTACTGTAGCGCCCTTGCATGTTATGAAGGTCATTATATCATTGCTGTTTGTGTGACACTGATTTTTGTGTTCTTCATGAAGAACAGGTTTAGAACTAATATTAACTGCAATCTACCAATGCCATGTATCACCACTTCCTCCTTTGACTTGCCACTCACTCAATCACCTAGTTGAATGGTTGGAATCCCTACCCCCCAACCAACTTCAAACCTGATGCATGTATACTCTCTCTTCACACTCTGCAGGCTCAAGGCATTCCCAAACACATAAAAACTCGTCCCTCTAGAGCATCCTTAGCGATTTGTCCTGGTTATAAAACTATTCAGACATGCTTTCTCCACCGGTTCCAGCCAAAGCCATTCGAGCAGAGACACTTTGCCATTCGATTTTACACCCACGTGTGCTGCTCAATCAGCCTACCGGTAGAGGGCATCGCTCCAAATATCATTCCATTTTTTTTTTTCATTGTTTATTTCCTGGGAGTGACCAACATCACACACAAGTCGATTTAGCGCCTTAAACAGACAAAGGTAATTTTTGTAAATAGGTTCACGTACAGTGACAAAAACACAAATTATATGAAGTCATGTAATATTTCTTTAGCGCAAACATTGCAACCAGATCGTGGTAAATGTCTTCTCTACAAGCCTATCCTACCTTAGGCTAAAATCTCTTTGCATCTCTGCATTGTCATACTTGCAGTAAATTAGCTAACCAAAATGGCTCGTCTTGTCTACATTGTAATTGCAGTGCTCAACGGCAATGGTCGTATTATAAATAATACCTTTATCCAGCAGTTATCCATATACAATGCAGATTCAGAAGGGGCATTGGCTAGGATAGACGTCGCTAGCATGCAGCTTGTAGACTATCGGAAGTTCAAATTAAATATCCACGGCTACGCTACTTAATAATACTATACAGTAAAATATATGATGCGTTGATCAAGTAAAGTATCATTAATATAAAACTAGTCATGTATTTTGTCTAAGATACAGACATTATATTTGTTTACCAACGCCAAGGCGGGAAAATGTGCCAAACAAGGTTATTTTTAGGTGACTAGTTTGCTCTCGTACTTATTATTTTGGGTTGGGTTCAAGTAAAGCCTGTAGAACTACTAAACATTTCTTGCATTAAATATTTTCCTGCTGTCTGTTTAGTTTGATTTGTCTTGTGTGATATGGTCAGCTGTTTACCGGAGATCCATATTTATTTATAAACTCAACCATCATTTAGGACAAGGCTCATTGAGTTTACTTACCGGTACTTTGAAAAATGTACTAAGGGCGCGTTTTCATTGTTCAGATTTTGTTATTTCGTAAGGAGTTTCATAAACTCGTTTCGTAAAACAAGCTCAATGCGTTTGAATTTCCCGCAATGTGAAAATGACGTAGAGGTACAACGTCGCGATATCATTGGCTAGAAATCGTTCGCCATTTAAATAGACATTATATGCTTCTTTTCTATTGGTTAGTCGCTTTCAAGCGCCAAGATTTCAATAAAAAGGATGCGTTCGCCTGCAATTCTACATTAGATGTCTTTATAGCTGCAGAAGGTAGCTTGCTAGGCTTGTGCTTCAACTAGTCGCGCTTTTTTACATTTATTTTAAAGTTATTTTTTAGGGTAACGTTCTTGTACCGTTCTACAGGACGCAGTTGTATTATAGTATTATTTATTACTCTTGGTGCTGCTCTTAATCTACTTGAAAATGCTGGCTACAAGGTCCCCGCTTTCCGCCAAGAATGAGAACATCTCCAGTAAAGTCGATGGCATGTCGTTGACTGACAAAGAAAATACAGTAAGTATAAAAAAGCCACCCTAGACCACGAAGGAAGTCCATGTGTTTCTAAGAAGAAAGTTGATCGATAACGTTAGTTTCGTCTCTGTAAAAAAAACTGATATGTCTTCTGAATGTCTGTGTAACTCCTCTGCTAACCGGGTAGTTGGAATGCCTTGCGTTATTCTACAGCACCATCTTAGTAAACTCATGTTGATTATCAGTGAAATTACACAAAGACGACTCACGAGAAGACGATTAAACTGTTTTTCTTTTTTCCACAGCCCCCAAGCTTGAACACTACTCGGATTTTGGCCTCCAAAACCGCGCGTAAAATCTTTGAAGATTCCGAGGTAAGTCGAGTTTTATCTGGGTCAGGCTACATAGCAAATAAGTTGGGCCATTGGTTAATAAATGGTTTAACCTATAACAATAGCATTTTGTTGTTATCGTCAAGTTACCTTTGATGCCTGATGCCAATTTGGCGCCATGTCATTCTAAACGTTAACGCCTTTAGAGTCAAGTCAAAGATCGTGTTGGCGAATTAATGGAAGTCTTTGACTACTGAGTTGTGAAGTTTAAAGTTGAATCTATTACTGCGCCTGACTTGACATGCTTAACAGAAGAGTTACCGATATCACTCGACAAAAGACATCTTTTGAAATGGCTATTTCAGTCTTACCACTTAGAAACATTGTTTACGTGGGCACCTCACGCCATTTATGCATTTGTAAATGTAGATGGCGTGAGGTGCCCATGTAAACTCCAATTTTATTAAGTGGTAAGGTTGCCATCTATTGTCTTCGTTTACACAACTCGGGCAGCTGACCTTACGAAAGGAACGTGAATCGTGGGGGAGGGGTATCATGGAGGCTCCTTGTGTAACTTTACTTCTTTGACCATAATGCTTTCTCAAGCCCCCTAAAGCTATTTTTTGTCAATTTATTTTACCTGTGTCTTCGATTCTAAATTGGTAATGATCAACTTGTTTTACAGCCTGCAAAGACGCCTAAAGCAAGCTTAGAAGACGAACCTCTTCTGAAGGAGAACCCCCGTCGCTTTGTCATTTTCCCAATTCAGTATCATGACATCTGGCAGATGTACAAGAAGGCAGAGGCCTCTTTCTGGACAGCGGAAGAGGTGGGGTTTTTATTGTTTGTTTTTTATTTTTTTTGTTCATAGTAACAAGTGACTGAGTAAAAACAAACAGCCTTGTGATCATCCATGTGTTTAACATATGCTTATGTCTTGAATATGTTAAGGTTGACCTCTCCAAAGACCTTGGACACTGGGAATCGCTTAAGGATGAAGAAAGGCACTTCATCTCTCACGTGTTGGCATTTTTCGCTGCTAGTGATGGCATTGTAAATGAAAACTTGGTAAGCAGGGCGTTGTGCATCTCTCTACCTGAGTCATTTCCCTCACGTGCAGCAGGGTTAGCTAAAGGATGTTCAAGATTCCTCTGTTAATTCATTGTTTTGCCACTAGGTGGAGCGTTTCACCCAGGAAGTGCAAGTCACAGAGGCTCGATGCTTCTATGGCTTCCAGATTGCTATGGAGAACATCCATTCTGAGATGTACAGCTTGCTCATTGATACATACATCAAGGATTCCAAACAGAGGTCAGTATCAATTATGACTTCCCATGTGCTACTTTTGGCTGTGATGAGACGCGCAGGGGTACGGACCTCAGCTGATGATGGGAGCTGAGTGTCAGTGGCTGAACGGGTCAGCAGGCATGTGGTCAGCTGCCTGGTAGCCACTGGCATGAAACAGTCGCAACGTCTGAGCCACTCAATAGACAATCTTTTACACTCACTTTCCATGTAGCGTAATAAGTTTCTGAATATGAGCAATGAAACTGTAGACAATTTTGTAGTGACGCATTGAAACTAATTTTACATGGAGGAATGTTTTGCTTTGAAAATGCGATTTGAAATTTGCCTCAGCAGTTGTTTTAAACTATTTTCTGTGTTCATTGTTATTGTCTGAAGGGAATACCTGTTCAATGCCATTGAGACATTGCCATGTGTTAAGAAGAAGGCTGACTGGGCTATCAACTGGATTGGCAACAAGAATGCTGCGTATGGTATGTTCTACATCATCCATCTACTCATCAATGCTTCAACCTGTAGTTCAAGCAATGGTTGTTGGCCCCCACTCCCATTTAGTCAAATGTCTAAATTATCTTTTTCCTATTGTAGGTGAGCGAGTGGTTGCCTTTGCTGCTGTGGAGGGTATCTTTTTCTCTGGGTCATTTGCAGCCATTTTCTGGCTGAAGAAGCGGGGTCTCATGCCTGGCCTTACCTTCTCCAATGAGCTGATCAGCAGAGATGAGGGTCTGCACTGTGACTTTGCCTGCCTGATGTTCAGGCACCTTGTTAACAAACCATCACATGAAACTGTTAAGAAGATCATCATGAACGCAGTTGAAATCGAGCAGGTAATTCCCTTGTCTTTAAGCCAATTTAAAAATTCTGTTTAATTCAGATTTAACACAAACCCAGATGTCTTGAAGTGGTGTAACATTCTTACCCCCATTCCCACCCCAGGAGTTCTTGACAGATGCTTTGCCAGTCAAGCTGATCGGTATGAACTGTGACCTGATGAGGACCTACATTGAGTTTGTTGCTGACAGACTGATGCTAGAGCTGGGTTTTGAGAAGGTACAGTCCTTTGCTTTTAATTGGCCTTGTGTTGTCTGTAGTTTAGTATGTTTTTACCCACTTTTAATCAAATCACGGCTGTCATGAGTGGGTCATAATTGCATGGGGTCTAGTGGATGTTACTGTTCATTTGTGTGCATGCTGAAACAAGGATGGGATGTCTCAAACTGAGCTGATAAGTTAAATAAATAGTGAGGTCTTTTATCTGATTGCTGCGTTGATTTCCTGTCTACAGATCTACAGAGCTGAGAACCCCTTTGACTTCATGGAGAACATCTCACTTGAGGGCAAGACTAACTTCTTTGAGAAACGTGTTGGAGAGTACCAAAAGATGGGTGTTATGTCTGGCCCTGTTGACAACACATTCACGCTAGATGCTGACTTTTAAACCAAACAGTTCACCAAGTTGTAGGCCTAACCTCCAATAACCTGCAACAGCAGTCAGTCTTAATGTAACCTCCCTACATGGGCTCTAGCCTACAGTAGTTCACATTAGAGCTATTAGTGACTAGGTTTAACCTGCATGGGGGGTGGGCAGCGGGAATGGTGTCTTGAGGTAGGCCTTGGATGCACTTACTTTGAAGAGGACATTATCGTGTGCACCTTGACTACCTCTAAATTTTTGAAGATGTCCAGCTTGTCGGAGTCAGGATGCCTGGATGGGCACCACAGGCACACTTTCACACAAACCACACTGCAGAGAACTTGGTAGTTTTTACATGATTTTTTTGGGGGGGGGGTTCATGCCTTTTAATGTATTTATCAAGTTTGTCTTGTAATAAAGGTACCAATTCAGAGTTATGTGGATAATTTTTATGCTGATGGTGAATTGGTCTTGCTGTAAAATGCTTATTGCAATGTTTGCTTTTTGTATTGTTCTTAGTACTGAGTTTGTAAATAGGAAAGCCTTTTAATAAAACGAAGCCCGGCACTGAAGAAGTACTTGGTCTTTTGTTTTGTTTTCACTGATAATGGGATTTTTATTATTATTATTATTATTTTTTTTTTTTTTTTTATAAAATGGGGAAATATCAACCTCTTTGTTTTGCCGCTTGCGTATGAGTTGTGGGCATCACGTGTCAGTATGATTTGGGACTGGGCGGGGAATCTACTGAGACCCCGGAAGCGGGCCAACAGACAAGCTCGTCGATAGACAGCACGGGACAGGAGGCCTGTTTTCACTAACGTTTGTGCATTTCCAATCAGTCAAAATGTCGATGAAAACCCCAAGACAAACAATAGCGAATCCGGTAAGTTTAACAGCAACCTCTTGCTAGTAGCAAATACTGACGTGCTTTACTGTGTTGACAACCAGAGAAGGCTAACTTGCCAGCTAACACTTAAACTTCTGAATTCGAGAGCGTTTCCCTACACAAACATGGCCAGTCGACAAGTCTGACGTTCACGGTCAGCAAAATAATGATTAGTAGGCATTTCACGGGGTTTTGTATATCGCCTGTGTATCTATGTACGCCTAGGTCATTTTGTAACGTCCCCGTTATTTGTTTACACTCAGCCAATTCCCTTCGCTGGGACCATATTGGGTGGATTGGTTCCAGGGGAGATGATCCTCATCCAAGGAGGTGTCCCGGTTGATTCAGAAAGGTACGTAGGCCTAGAAGTTCTCTTGATTTGTTTGATAGAGTTGTTATGGGGAACGGAGGGCACACTTTAGGAACCGAAACTGACATAGGCCTGTTCAATGAATGACTGAATTTCTTTCCTTGACTTTGGGTCAATCTGACATTTTTTTCTGTAACTGTTTTCCTGGCTGTAGGCTATGCACGCAGTCATTAACTTTTCGACAGGCCTCGACTGATGATAAATACTGTTGAATGTCACATAGATTGTCAATAAACAAAATGTAATGAAAAATTGTACTCACCAGGTTTCAAGTAGACTTGACATGTGGGAACAGCATTAAACCACGGGCTGATGTGGCCTTCCATTTCAACCCTCGTTTTAAGAAGAACTGCATCGTCTGCAACACACTGCAGCGGGAACGGTGGGGCAAGGAGGAGATCCTTTACCAGATGCCCTTTAAACTGGGCTCAGAGTTTGAAATTGTTATCCTTGTGCAGAAGGATTCATTCAAGGTGAGAATGGAAAAGGTGTTGGATTCTAACTCATTCATTTAGTGACTGACAGATGGACAGGGCAGACTGATGGATTTTGATACATTCATTTCATTTCCATGTATCCCATTTCATCATCATTCCAAGGACCCTACTGGACTTGCATGCCTAGTCTGTATCCAGTGCTTGGTGTCTGTGTGTGACAGACAGAATCGGAACTGCTGGAGAAATTGATTGTTCTTTAGAACAGTTGTTGACAATAGAGTTTGTTGTAAGTTGTAGGTCTCTAAACCTTCCCTCAAATTGCAAGTTATTAAAGGAAACATTTTATGAACTTCTTGGAATTTTTTGACCCTCCTATAGCTTCATTGTGTTGACTAAATGTTGCTGAGCACTGCTGGACACATATTATCCCCTTTAAAAAGGCTGAGACAGCTGAGACCAGACATTGAACAATGCACTTTAACACGCTAGCCTATGTGATCACACTGACAGTGCAGTTCCAGCTGTAGGTCACAGCTGACAGAATATACCATGAATCAAGCTGAGTTGATAAGCTGTTGTCCGGGGTTTTCTCCTCAGGGATTCTTTTGGAGAGCGGAATATGCTAGAGCGAGGAAATAAACACATTCCTAAATCAATAAATTGATTACATTGATTTGGAAAATTCCAAGAAGAGAGTTTTTTCCTGGCTTTCCATTTTTTCATTCCTTCCACTCCAGATCGATTTGTAGTACCAGTAATAAGAGTTTCACTTTTAAAATATGGCTTTATATCATTTAAAAAAAAGAATCATCTTGACACAAGATCTGAAACCAGACAGTCATTCAAGGGAAGCATTTTATGCAGTGCAGTGTTCAATTAATAATTCAGTTTCACTGCCATTTTTACTTCCTTGATATGGTTTGCGGCTTGCCTGAGCAGGTAGTCTTCACCGCACAGTCTGAGACAGAGACAGCAAGTTAATTACATCTCACTCGTTTATGGACCGTCTCCGAAGGGAATTGTAGACGGCAGTCACATTTTGGCTTTCCTTTTCTGTGCAAAGAGCTGATACACAACATGTGATCTGCTTGCTTCAACTTTGCATCATCCACTCGCGGATTCTATGTTTCTATATTCTATATTTCTATTCAATTCTAACATTTTATTGTGTGATTTTTCATGATCATTTTGTGTGTTGTAGATAAGAGAATCCTGGGATGCTTTTGAAATCTGTTTTTTTTGTTGTTGTTGTTTTTTGTTGAGGAAAGTTCCTAGCCTAATAAAATAAATGACCCACAAATATTCAGTGGAGAGAGCCATTCGGATTCTCTGAATATTTTGGAAAGATTCTTCAATCTTTCCTTTCACAGCTAGGTTAGCACATAAGTGGTCCATTTAGGAGGTAAGGAGGTAAGAGACTCCCCACAATTCCTTGCGCCATCAGCCTGATTTGGGTTCTCTAAACATCGCTGTTGTTTTTTCCTAAGCTCCTAAGCTTCATCTTTAGACCTTTTCTTGACCTCATTACGTTTTTCTAATAATGTCAAGGTTAAGTGCTAGTGAAGGGAGATAGGATGGACCATGTGAAAGTGTGGTGTAGACCATGTGTAGTGTGTAATACATGTTCTCTCCTGCAGGTGGCTGTAAATGGGGCGCATGTGCTTGAGTACAAACAAAGGCTGGACCTGAGCAAGGTGGACACCATCAACATCTCAGGAAAGGTTCACATCCAGACCATTGGCTTCATCCGAAACTCTGTGAGTATTTTATGATCAACTAAATCATGAAGAACTCTTGATAATGTTGAAACATTGGGTTTTTGATACTATGTGTGGATGAATCATAGGTATAAAATTTTTTTTTTTGTAAGTAGCAATGAAATTATTTTTGAATGACTAATGAAGTGACATTTCTGTAGGCTCCAACACCAGCTCCAGCTCGGCCTCTGGGAACAAACAGTCTTTCACAAGCCATTGTAAGACCATCAGGCTCATTGAGCATGTTATTGTAAATGCCAATCATTGCTGCACACTGCACACAGCTAATATTATTTGCTCGTCTGCCTTGACTCACGTATGAACTTAAGTGCCATCCCATTCCTAACCCATAGGGTTCAATATGATATAGGTCCACCCTTTGCAGCTATTACAGCTTCAACTCTTCAGGGAAGGCTGTTTACAAGGTGGAGGAGTGTGCTTATAGGAATTTTCGACCGAAGCGTATACTTTTGATAATATAATGTATCTGTGTGAGTGAGAGGGGTGATGCCCTGGTCAATGCCACTAAAGTAATCAGCTTCGATCCACATTAATGCCTCAATCAGTCTTAGTTATCAAAGATAAGATGTCTTGGCAGTTTTTGCAACCATAAAGTAAAGCTTTCATTTTGTTGTTTGACAGGGGACGTTGACACATTCGGGGGACTTGGTGAGTGGGTGCTGCTGTCAGATATATCCTGAAGCCTGTAATGCCTGGTGCATGACTCACATGCGGCCGCTAACTGATCATTTGTACACTGCATGACATCAAACTGGATAAGTGAATTTTTTGGAAAAAAGAGAAAAAAAAATAATTCAGAGTTTAGCTGAAAAGCCATCAGCAATGTAGGCTGTAGACATTTTAAGTCCTAGAATCTTCTCCACATGTAACTGGGATAATGCCATTTAAAATGCAAGGTCAACTAGAGCAATGTTTATTGAAATGGTGATGGAACTGTAAGTTCAAGCAGTTGGAAATGCTTAAAAACAACCAAATCTCCAGTCTATAATGTTTAATACTTTTCTCTCAGAAGCCTCAATAAGAGTCTAAGACAGTTCCTTCTTATCATTATAGAGTCTTCCATTCCGTGGTACCATAGAGAAAGGGTTGGCTCCAGGATTAACCATCATCATGAAGAGTCAAATACACCAGTATCCACACAGGTACAGTATGTTGTGTTCACTGTTTAAAAATGCAGACTGCGCCTTGAATTTTGCCACATATTAAGCTTTAGTGTACATTATACTGTATGTTGTGGTGTTTTTGTATCATGGCTGCACATGAGAGGATTTGGTGTATATTTGTTTAGGAGTTGATCACCGCTGGCTCTCACTCCCCCCATGAGTTTGTCCAGCTGTGTGCCGAAAGATCACTCATGTCAGTCTGTTGCACTCTCCAGCATCTGCACGTAAACATGTGGGACTCAGCTGTGAAAACAAAACATAACTGGCAGCCTGTTACTGCACTTTTAGTAGATATCTGGCCATATAAGCAATGAAGTCGCAATGAAAACTTATGTACCTTCATCAGAATAGACTTAAATATTTGTCCCTTTTGACCTTAAATATTTGTCCCTTTTGTCTCTAGCTTCTCGGTAAATCTGTGCGCGGGTGGCACCAAAGACATCGCGCTGCACCTAAACCCTCGCCTGAAGTCTGGCGTGTTCGTCCGGAACTCTTACCTGTCTGAGTGCTGGGGAGCGGAGGAGAAGAGCCTCCCCAAGTTCCCCTTCACACCTGGAGAGTACTTTGAGGTGAGCTCACCTCGCAGTATCACTCCGCTTAACGTGCCGTCAGGCTCTTGGAGAAAATCAAGAGAGGATCAAGAGAAACAGTGGAGGTTATATGGAGGTCCCCAAGATCCCCAAGATGACTTTGATTAATCTTAAGGCACTTGTTTTAGCAGAAGTACGGTCCTGTACCACCAGTGCCATTTTCTTGGTATTTGAGCTGCTATTTGTTTACATTTGTGTTCAGGAAAATGATACTTCATGATGTTGATGTTGGTAAACAGAAAAAGACTATTGTGGTGTTGTGTTGATGGAAACTCTTAGCAAATCAATCCGAGGCGTCATTATAACCCACAAATACTTGAAATAGACGCAGGCGAAGTCCATGAATTTTGGCACATGTATCGGAAAGTGCTGAAGTTTCTGGGTCAACTACTGCCCAAAATTGTAATGACGTCAGTCTGTGCGGTTCAGCAGAAATGTTTTTGAGTCTCCCGTCCCATTCTCATACTCTGGTAGTCAGAGGAATTAATCATTCCTGGGGTGCAATAAACTAGAGGTGCTGTGGGAAAGTCCTTGACTTAGACATTCTCCAAGGGTAGGAACACGGTCAATAACCGGCGGTTATCAGTGCAGTTAATGTCTGTGCAAGCGAGTGGATAGCGAATGCCAAGTATGAAACAGTGCCAACAATTTTGATTCTGACTCAGTCTTGGGGGGGGGGGGGGGGGGGGGGGGGGGGGGGGGGGGGGGGGGGGGGGGGG
>JASCQX010000063.1:931816-947511 GCA_030264415.1 Sardinella fimbriata
TGTGTGTGTGTGTGTGTGTGTGTGTGTGTGTGTGTGTGTGTGTGTGTGTGTGTGTGTGTGTGTGTGTGTGCGCGCGTAAAAATAACACTCGGACAAGCATAGATTTGCCCTGCGCTGATGCACACACTGTTAAGTATACAAATGTATGTAATTAATAATATGTCAGTACACATGATATGCGTATCATTGTGCCATTGAAATTATTTTAAACTATGGCCTACAATGAAACTGTTGGGATTTTAAAAATCAGATACCATAGGCCTAAAATGGGCAGTTCTATTTATTCAACACTGTATCCTGGAGATGCAAACAGCATGTTAAAATGCATTAAGTAACTTGTAGACTGGGGTAAACATGCCAGATTCGGTCTATTGGTTATGTAGACCTAAATTTAGAGAGGTAACACGTCAGATACAAAGTGTTACTGAATAATTGTTTGTCATTTTCCGCTGCATTTTCAGTCAGACTGGACGCCTACTCGCAAGTTACAATCATGAGTTTTGAAACTGGCAGAGACGTGCAATCTCACAATTGCCAAAACAATGTCATATGGCTTACACATTTCTAAACATGTTGTAGGCTGCAAAGACAGGGGTGATGTAACTAGTCGAGCAGAAAGTATTTCTGGAATGAGTAAAACAGAAAAGAGATGGAATACGTAAACAAACCTGAAGGATCCATGAAGGCCCGTATACCTAAAAAATTGCTAACAGTGTGCATCGACGACCAGGCCCGTGATAGACTGACATGCCCTGCTGCCACTGGCACTCCAGGTGTGTTCCCCAGTTTGTTCCCGGTAGGTGACATTGTATTCGAGTAAGAGTAGGGATACATGTGATTGTAGGTTATCTGTGGAGGTTGTGGCTTGCTGTTTTCATACTGATTCGGTTGGGACAAATTGCCAATCTTGTTCCGAAGTATTCGGCTAATAGAGCTGACTGAAGGAACGTTGTATTTGTCGCAAACTCCATCCGCAAGAAGTCTGTCACGGATTTCCCAAGCAAATATCCCAGGGTCCGATTGCTTGTATTCCCTAATGCTTTTTACCACGTTTGGTGTTGTTACTCGTGGCTTACTTCCTCCAATTGCACCGGGTAATATTGAACCCGTTTCGTTGTACCTCGCCAAGATCTTGCTCACACAACCATGCGAGACGCGCAGTTGTCGACTGATGTCACAAGGTCTTATTCCGAGCTGGGCCAGTTCTACGATTCTTGCTCGGATAGCATTGGGAAGAGGTCGGCCATTAACAAAAACACCCCCGAGCTGGTTGACTTCTCCGTATGTTTGATCTGTAAAAACGTAGATAAAGTAGATGCAGAGTTGGTAAGACCACCACAGTATAAAATGTAGCCTAGATCTCCCAAAACTATCAAGTAGCACTAATGTCGGCTATCACACTGTCATGAATAATGTATGGTTATTTTCTCCTCCATCTCCACGTCTATATTAGGCTACATTGGTGTCTCTCAACCCAATGCACACTGTTGCAAAAAATGAAGGAAACTACATCTTTCACATTTTCACAAACAACAGAATACCATAGTAGCCTATAAGTCTTAGTTTTTTTTAGAAAGTAGCCTACTATAATAGGACAATTCAATAATCATTCAAAGCCAAAGTAATGACTCCACACGCATTTTTGCCCGTAAAAAATGAATTCTAGTTTCTCCGCTTATTCGATTGAACTGCATTCTATCCAGATGATTTAAAACGTACCCATTAGTGCATGCTCTTCTTGTATCCACGTTTACGGCGAATATCCAGGCGCTGGTCCTTGCGTCTGAACATGGAGACAGTACTGCTTGAGTGTTCCAGTCTGCAGTGCTCCTCTATATCCCTTTAAAACAACTTGACAGTCAGTGATTCAATGCAAAGGATCCTGTGATCTTTGCCCCTGAAGAGGAAAAGTGTCCATCTCATGGACTCAAGTGTGCTCAGATTAATTTGACGCCTTATTCACGTCAGTCTCTCCAGTTACAGTTTTTGTTCTTCAATTTCATTGGTCCTCTCTAGCATCCACGCAGTCATTTCCTGTATCTGACTGCTCCCATTTGAAAAGCACCACTTCGCTAAGAGGAAGTTTGCCTTACATCAATCAATGTACCCTGTGCTGACAAATCAGGCAGAATTTATGCCTTCTGACTTGTTCAAACGTTTATTCCATGAGACTTCTTAAAGGTATTCTTTCTGTTTTGTTGGCAAGAATTTAATGAAGATGAATAGGACCGTCAATCATAGCCTACATCAAATGTGTCAAATGTATAGGAGCCAGAGCCCGTTTAAGTCTATAGCACTGATCTAAAACGCAAAATTTTGCAACTGTCAAGATGACCGAGGAATAATAAATCGGTTAGATATTTTATTTAATTTTCATATTCTGGATTTTTCGAAAATAATCTTCATAGATGACAAGTAGCCATAGTCCACATCAGTTAACTGTAACAGTCCAGACATTTTCTTCATAATTTAGGCCCACATCTGAATTAATTATTAGGCTAATTAATTGAAACGCGGTATTTATTCGCATAAGTTGTTGCAGATGATGCAACCACATTGATGACTTGCTGCGTAGCTATTTAGCTTTTTCCGATGTAGCCTAGGTAATTGGCATCCAATCAGTAGGCTACTTATTTAATTTTACATTTAAACATTTTAGTTTATTATGTTTTAGTATTTACGCCTACAAGCCTCTTTAACGCGGAAATAGTTATTGAATTTGCAACAATTTTACTATAGGCTAAGTTATTAATTACAATGAACAAAGGATATAACCTAGGCTAGCCTACTACATTTCACATGTCTAGTTGTTTCAACATTAAATTAGGAAATAAATGATGTGCTCATAAACATGCATAAAGAACATAATTTCAGTGTTGGCTAATTGTTCTTGTGTCATGGGCCTAATATTCATCTCAGACGATGTGAAGCAAATCTATCAAAAGCGGCTGTCTCTGTGTAAATGTAGACTAATTTAAAATACATTTGGAGCAATGATTTACTAAGGAACAATTTTTACTTTTGCAAGTAGTTTGCTGCCCCACCTGCCCATATGGACGGCACGCGTCTGAATTGTGTCAAACATAATACGGTAGTATGGAGTATAATATGTTCATCTGTTTTCTTCATTTAAACTGGCACCTGGAAGAAGACAACCCTTGTAAGAGTACGTACTAGCCTATGCGTTGCCAGAGAAATGTTGAATGGGAACGTACCCCACTGCGTCTGACACATCAGGGTTGGTTTTGTTATCTACCAAGCAGCAGTAGATACTGTACATGAGCAAATCCGGCTCCAATTCGGCCAAATCAGGGCCTTATCGCTAGGCTTAACTACTTGATCAGAAATGGGTTGCATTTGTTGTGATAATTGCGGACAAGATTTTATTTAACATCGCAAAAGTGCTTGCTTTGATATTCGAAATGACCTGTAGGGTGTGCGCAATTGTAGGTGATAATGAACTTGTGTACAAACCAAATCCCTGCCATGCGTAAACCTGTTAACAGCAGATAATGGGGTTATGCTTGACACTGATCTTGTTGGCACTTTTGTTACGCATCAAAGTATAGGCTATTCTGTAAGTCCATAATACAATGCAGCAGTTCATTTCAAGAAATATATATATAAAATATTTTAGGTAAGAGGCTTTAAATTAAACTAAACTGTAAACTATCTATTGGAGTGTTTTTTTGGAGATTCCTGTCTAATGAGGAAACATAATTAAGTTGTAATTTAGTAATGACTTCTGTGTGCTTCGGAATAGAAAAGAATGCTCCTTTGATCGCAGCGTTAATTTTAAGGACTGTTGACCCTTTAATTTGCCTTTCATTAACACCTTGCAAAGTCAATCCACTCTACCTGCCCCGTGGTCCCTCACTCGTACTGTTTGTTTACAAATATTTGTTTATTGTTGCAGTGTGTAATGGAAAAAATAGCCTAAATACACCACAACTATTAGGCAACCCAGACTAATTTATTTGAGGTGTAATCGTGCCGGGCACGCGCGTGCCGCGGTCACGTATGACTGGGATATGACTCGTGAAGGGAAATCTATAACTTGAAACCATTTTTTGAATTTGCCTTCCATACTGCATGTGTTTGCGTCATGTGCATAACTATGCAATTGAGCATGGTTTTACAAGAGCACCAGGCGATCCCTAATTTAGGCGTGCAGGATAGGTTTTTTTTTTTTTGACGAGGTGGAAGAGGGGGAGTTGGGGAGAAATAAATGGGCCTACATTTTGAGACTACATTTCTTGTTGAGGCAATTCATTTGTAGGTATAGGCTACCAGAGGTTTGCTTTGAAAATCCTAAACTAACAGCAAAGCACCACTATGGAAAACATGTCCTGGATGCCAAAGGACTCATTTGAATAAAATAGTAGGTTCCATATTTAATGAAAAGACTGTATTAGTGCCAGTACCCCCACTATGTATTTGCTTGTTTTATAAATTTCTTTCTTTTTGACTGATGTTGACTGACGGAAAATTATATTATCATGATTAAATAATGCTGGTGTAGATTTGAGTACACCCTCTCCCAATGGTGGCAAAGCCCTGAACATGCAGAACGCACTGATCTTTCAGACAATCAGTACCTACTGAATATTAACCTTCATTAAAAGAGGTTAAATTCATGAAAGCCATATAAACTTTAAGATTCCCAGGCATTCAGCTTTATTACAACCAGCTATTGGCCAGTGTGAGTCTGCTCAGCAGAGCATTTTGTCGCAGCCCTCAGGGTTCATATAAAAGTGGTCCATGACTATGGATTTGGTTGATTCAGGACATCTGTTTCTATTCTATTCTATAGCCTACATCTCCTATTGCTGCCTGCCACTGCTTGTTAGAGGAGCCATTTCAAAGCATTAGCACAGCATCCAGTGCAGTGGTGGAAATAGACAAAAATTCTTGTGAGCTGTTGTTAATACTTCATTCTCTGTTTGGATGATTCTCTGGTTAGAGAAGGTAAAGATTAGAGATGAGACGATCCAGCATTCCCGATCGGTATCGTGCCGATATTGATTAAAATTACTGGATCGGGTATGGGAAAATTAAAAATCCGATCCGTTCCAATGCAATTTGCATGGTGCTCTTGAAAGGTCAATACAATGTCCAAAAAATTTTTTTGGTCTGTGGTGTTCTTTACTTCAATGGGCCTGACAGAAATACATTAGTGGTATTTAGAATTAATGTCATTTTAAACAGTCTTCACATCTGATACATGTTGTGAGTTATAATGTATTTTTGTTAACCTGTGGGTAGGTGTGGTATTGGATTGGCAAATATCGGTATCGGCAGATACTCAGAATTACAGCATCGGATCGGATCAGACACAGAAAAAGTGGTATTGTCCCGTCTCTATAGATGCTATAAATAGAATAAGGCTCATGTGAGCCAGTACTGTGCTGAATTTGTGGACTGTCAGAGCAGTAGCCATATGCAGAAGCAGAGCTATATATATATATATATATATATATATATATATATATATATATATTAAAACCAAGCTATAATTTGTAGCTTGAGGGTGCCGAGACATTGCCATAAACTTGAGCAAGAATGGACCGGTGCAAGCATATGGCTAAGGAACAGGAGTGTGTGTAAGCAGAAATTCAGCTTGTGGGGATAAAGATGACATAAAAATAAGCTTCATTTTATGTGAGCTAAATAAGAGAGACATTCTCTGGTACACAGCACAACACAGAATTATATATATATTTTTTAATGATCAAAATTTGGTAACGCAAAACCTCAAAGGCTGTTTTTGGTCCAAAATATCTGGTAAACTGACAACTGACTTGTTTATTTATTTTACTGTACTCTTTCTTGAGTTCTCTCATTGCAGAATAATGAAGAAGAGGTTATGTCGATTCTTCTGTGTGCAAATAAAGAAAGCATGCACAGAAAGAGAACATAGCCTTCAGACTTACGGATCTCTGCTGGCCAACAGTCTCGCCACATCAGAGGGCTGCTCCATCTGAGAAACACTCACAGCTTTCCCCAGCTCAAGGGTGCTTGCAGGGCACGCCGCAGCAGTGGAGATGTGATAAGAGCAGCTGATCCATGCTTTGATGAGGATACAGTTCTCTTCACTCAATGCCAAAACACCTTTTGGTCACTGAGCTAACCCTGTTATAATGTAGATATAATGCAGTTATAATTGACTTTCATATACCAGTCATAAAGATGATGGGCCTATATATTCATAAAGAGAGAAACACATAAGAATATAATACCACAGCAATGTCATTATATTAATACTCATAAAGCATAAACAACAGAGATAAAAGGACAAAGGAATTAAGAAAGAGTCAGTCTCCTGTCAAGGGTCATGTAAAACATTACCCCGCTGGACCTTAACGGGAAATTAATATGAAATTCCGTAGTGTTGATATAGCCTGTATCACACATAGCACAGGTAGGCTAGAAAGATATTCATGAGCTGTACAGGGTTAATCTTAGATTATCTGTCATTACACTCTACCTTAATCCTCAAACAAAGGTGATTGAAAGCCGCTAACTCAGTAGGACTGTCGATGAGATATCTCAATCTCTATTAAACATTATACAAACAGGGGAGAATAAACATTATGCAAACAGGAGAGAACAAACAGCTGCAAATACGGCATATCTCAGCAGCTGTATTACTCAAAGAGAATCCTGAGAAATGCAAATTCTTTTCTTTTCTTTTTTATATGCAATTCAAATGGTAGATAAACTTAAATTAGAAAATGAAGTAATTAATATCAACACATGTAACATTTAGACACATGTATACACCCCTATTAGTGTTTGTTCACTGAACTCAACCTACCTTTTGTTTCAGGAACTTTTTGTTCTTATAGGGCCAATAAAAGGGCAGATCCCTGTAAACCTTATCCAATGGCACCCTCATCTGGCTAAAACCAATTACAGAGTTATTTTGAATTTTACTTGCTTTGAAAGCTGAAATAAAGTTGCTGTAACAAGCAAAAAGTCATAAAGAACAAGAAGGCAAAAAAGTCTCTACAGCCTTTATTAGAAATTCATTGGCATAGCCCTCACTATGTTGAAAAGTTATTGTTTTGGACACAATTTCCTCTTTTTCAAAATTGCTTTGTTGATTGCCTAAATTTCCAACAATATATGCAGTTCATCTTTTATTAATACATTCAAAAGACACATCTCCCTTAATTAATAACCTTTAGGCCACCATAGCACCATGACTCCAATAAAGATGTACAGGCTTGGCTGTATCAGTCCAGATGCCCCCAAAATGCATAGCATTAGTGATGTGAAGGTTATCCACATGATGGCGCTCTTTCACAACATAACTGCAGCTCAGCAGACCCCTGAAGACCAGGCATGTTCTTCCAAACATGCAGAGTTGCACAGTGAACTATTCAATTCAATTCAATTTTATTTGTACAGTGCATTTTACAACACTGTAAAAAAGGATCTGTAATACATACTTGAAAAATGTGTGGAAACTCGTTGCCTCCAGCAAGTAAGTAACCATAACTTGTCTCTTTCAAGTTATGGTAAAGATAACTTGAAAGAGACAATCTTTACTTTGTTCATTTGAGGAAACGAGTTTCCACACGTATTTCAGGTAGGCTTAAGTATTACAAATCCTTTTTTTTAACAGTGAAAGTAATGTCTAAAGGCACCTTACAACAAGGAGCACCCAAGAGCAGCAATGGCAAGGAAATGTGAGAATATCACATGATGGCAGATTGAATAGTCTCTTTTTCACACTTATGATCTATAGTCTGTTTGCTTGGAATATGGATAAGGTTTTGGCTAATTGACACGTAGGCCCAACCTGTATGGGTGTCAGTTATTAAAATGATCAAGACTGAAATATCAAGCTTAGTTAGGCCTATACAAGAGTGGATATTCACAGATAGGCTAATTTAGGCTAGGCCTATCTATAGCGCATGTTTTTTCATTTGGTAGCCAAGCCTAAACCGCAAAGCCAGTCAGTGGCATGTGCTCCCAGAGAAAATTTACGAAATCAAAGGACTAACATTATGCTACAATATGATATTTTCAAAGCTCTTTTCGCAAAATGACCGGCCGACAGCTAATTTAGGTCCATTTCAATTGGAAATGCATCCCTTAACAGTGACTTCTTCAGATATTGTTCATTCGCTTTCGATTGAAATGACATTTAAAGGAACAAAAAAAAAGAGTTTGACTACATTTTCCACAACTGGTAGCCTAATTGGATGCCACCAATATCTTCAGTTCTCGTTTGAGTCAGCAGAGTTCGCCAAAGGATTGCAAGTAAGCTGCAAGTGATGCAGAGGCATCTGGAGCTCAGAATTTAGTAAGCGTCTTGCTAAACCGAAATTGATGAATTGGATGAGATCGTTCACGAATCCTGGTAGGCCTAATGGATAAAAATTGAAAACATCGAGAAAACAGACGCCGGCAGCCTATTGGCCTGCAAGCATCAGATGAGGCAAGTAGTCTATAGCTCTTTGCAAATAACCAAATGTAGCCTACAAATGGGGATAATTACTAATAGCCTAGATTTTATGAAAAGCGTAAACTTAACTTAAACAGTTATCTGACTGTAGTCTAGTTTATGAACATCTATCCGACCCATGCCTATCCAAGACACACCTATCTCCGTGTGTTATGCAATCAACGTAGGCCTATTGTAATTATTGGTGGGCCTAATTACATCTTCCATAACATTCTCCCCATTTCATTTTACATATTTTTAAAGAAAAAAATATAGGCGTGTATAGGCCTACCGTATGGTTGAGTGAGTGAGTGAGAGAGATAGATAAATAGAGCAAGTGAGAGTGAGAGAGAGAGAGAGAGAGAGGGCTAGAGGGAGCGAGAGAGAGGAGGGGGAATCCCAAATGAATGAAGAGATAGCCGATTGAAAGCAGCTGAATACCATGACAACTAGGAACAACCTCAGATTTATTCCAATCGGTTAGGGTGCATTGTAAGGGGGCGTCAATCATCTATTATGTCGTCCCTGAAATAAATGCAAAACTTGATCCTGCACAAAAACTTTCAACAGGAGCCGGACATTTGTCTACACTCCTGCCTTTGTTTGCAGCTTAGCAATCGGTTTGTATTTGTGTTTGCTCGGTCCGACCACCCAGGATGCAAAGAAGGCTGGCTGAAAACGGGCTGCATTGTCACCCACGTCACATAGGCTTATAGCATGGGCGCAGAGGAGAGTGAAATAAGAAAAGCTCCAGAGGGAAACGACTGCAGACCTCTCTCTCTCCCTCTCTCTCTCACACACACACACACATATAGAGTGAGCGAAGAAGTAAATGATGAGAGAGAAGAGGAGAATATGTGGCCTCTGTTTATATGTGTTTGTGTGTCTGAGTAAGGGGAGGAGAGAGAGAGGGGACACACATATTTCATACAGTGTATCAGAGGAAAGAAAGAAAACATCGCTTTGTATTTAATTTCAAATACTCACAAACAGACAAAAACGAAGTCCATCGTTCATTAGTCCTCCCTCTTTAAATTTACCATAGAATTCGGTTGTAGGTCTATTTAAAATGAACATATTGTGGCTACCTTGATATGCGCACTTTGACTTCAATTGGGCACTACACATAGAAATAAAATAGAGACTACTCAATAGAAAGAAAAGTGAAACTCCGTATGACTGCAGTGATAGGCTACATAGGCCAATATAAATATTAGAATGATACCAAGAGATTCTGCCTGATGAAAAACAAAGCAAAAAAAAACTTGATCTGTCTAATTAAATACGTAGGCTACTGGCAGTGTCGACTCTAAAATCCTTAATTTGTAAGCATTCACGTCCTTATGGCTTATTTATTTCGTCCAGACAACACACAGACACTTGAAATTCCGTTTATATCATTAATTGGGAGCGACCTGTTTTTAATTGCTATGATAACAGCCCAGAACGAGAGAAAGGACAGAAGGATAGGAGTGATAAGACACTTATTGTTCCTGTTCTCAAACAAGAGTCGATGGCGCGCTGTTTATACTCCTTGACTTAAGCCTGAATCAAAATATTGACCCAAAAGGGTCTCATGAATTGGCCACTTGTCAAATTAAACAACTGAATTTTAATATGGTCAACCCATTAGTAAACTGCGTCTTTTTGCGTCAATGAAAATATTTTCTCAGTAAAAAACACATCCACTTAAAACTGCAGGGTTTTTCGTATTCGATGAGCACTTAAATTGGATGATGGAATCATTTCGCGCCATCTTTGCAATTAAATGTCACGTAATACCCCTCCTCACATTTTCGATGCATCAATGATGGTGGCTCAAAACCCCCCAATTTCACACCCATAAACAGTCTTCTCCCACTTGACTCTAAAGATCCGCCCACACGAGGCCGCACGTTTTGTCGTGTTTGGTGATGCTTCGGCGTAGCAGGTCCAGTACTGTTGACATCGACCTTATATGGACCAATCGGTCTAGGACTGGCTGGTCTCAACCAAGGCAGACATGGTAGCATCGCATCCATGAGTTGCGTCCTCATCAGCTGCACTGGTGTTCATGTTGGTCCCGCGCGACGCATCCACACACTTCAGACCCTGCAGTCTCGGAATTCAAGAAGATCTGTTCGGTTCTCTATGAAACACTGCGGTGATTTCTACAGATTCAGTAGATCAACCAGTCTGCTTTACACCTCATATTAGGAAAAAATGTCATTGCGCAACACAAAGACGGGGTTCTCCGTGAAGGACCTCCTAGACCTTCCCGACACAAACGATGAAGGCTCTGGAGCTGAGGAGACAGATGAGGACACCACAGAGGAAACTACCGGGACTAATGTGCAAAGTCTCCCTGAAAGTGCTCGGCAATTATCTCTCAGCGCTTTGTGTATGACCAGTGGAAGTCAGTGCACAAGATGGCTTACGTCTGGAAATGCTTCAGTCCATTACAGATGTAAGTATATTTTTTCTGTCCCTAAAACTACTTTTTGTCTTATACTGTGTGTGCTTCGTGCGTAATGACAAAAATAAAAAAATGTGTGAAACTATGAAGGAATTTATATATATTGGCCTATATATATTGAAGACCTTTAGATATATTAAAACTTGATTGTTGAGCATATTAGTCGCTTACCTAATGTGTACACAAACACTATTAAAATTATTTAATTTATAAAATTGATCAGCAATTGGTTAAGTGTAACTGCTGTTAAAATGGCAAAGAAAGCACTACAGATAATCTACGGCATTAACAGAAACCTCCTCTCTCAACAGTGGCTGCCTTGTCAGAGGACGCACAACAGGACTTAAAGTCTCCAGAGCTGTCTACGGATGAGTCACAAGACAATGATAAAGAGTCCTCGGCAGACAACAGCGATGCGAGCAAGAGGAGAAAGCGAAGGGTTCTGTTCTCCAAAGCGCAAACCTATGAACTTGAGAGGCGCTTCAGGCAGCAGCGGTACCTCTCCGCGCCAGAGAGGGAACATCTCGCCAGTCTGCTGCGCCTTACCCCAACCCAGGTCAAAATCTGGTTCCAGAATCATCGCTATAAAATGAAGAGGGCGCGAGCCGAGAAAGGAGTGGACTTAACCCACCTAGCCTCCCCAAGGAGAGTTGCCATCCCTGTTTTGGTCCGAGACGGGAAGCCGTGCCATGCGCTCAAACATCAGGAACTTGCCGCGTCTCTGCAGGCCGGAATATCATTCTCGCCCTTCAGCGCTCAGCCTCTTCACCAAATGCACATCAGTAGTCATCTCAGTCCAGAGGCCATTTCACAACTTTCAACGGTCCATCAGCTGGCACAGATGCAACGCTGGACTTGGTGAGGGACTGTGATGGCCAACCTTCACTTAAAACAGGAGGAGAGATAACGTGATTACTTGCAAATGGAAAGCACTGTAATATCTCCTTATTCGTCCCTATAAAAGACTTTTCGCTTGTGGTTGTTGCCATTGCCGTTTTGGATGTAGATTATTTTGTCACATGAATGTAGACAAAAGTGAAATGTGTGTTGTTTGTATGTATATTGATCTTAAATATTTATTACCATGAATAAAATCCAGTGATTGTATTTACTTTGCTCTTTACATTTTGTTTATTTAATTACTACCAGTAGGCCTGGTCATTTTATGTAATATAACATCAAACGAATATTGTCATAATTTTGCCATTTTCACCTAAACTCCTTAAGTCTTGATTTTCACAAAATATAGAATAGAATAGGACAGGCCTATCGTTTAAAGTGCGACTGCGCTCTGTTGCAGGTTTTTCTGTATTATTTTTCCACAAGATTTGAAATGTGCACATGAACTGAAAACTAAACCCATCTGTAAATATTTTTTTTTTACTTGAAGCTGCGGGGTTGGCAGCCAATGAGACAATTGAAAAACAAAATAGCCTACAGATTGCCGCCTCGTTCAGGCAATAGGCCTACACCGAGTGTAAAATGATTTGATAAAATAAGGGAAGGATACCTATAAAATGATTTTTGAGTTTCCAGACTGATTTTTACTAACTTTAGCAGATCTATTCTGTTTGACTGATTCTGCGTAGCGTTAAACATTGAATCGTTTGCCATTGCTGCGTCTAATGATTCATGAAAAGCAGCAATTGTTGTTCATGTAGCACAGTGCTGTGTAATCTCAATATCTTCGCCACAACAGCCCTCAAAGTTGTTTTAACACCGTAAAGATTAACAGAAATTTATAAAAGAGACCATTTGTAGGCCTATCCTATTTATTTGAAACCTTTGCTGCGAAGATTGTTTTAAGGCCTCGGGTAGCCTACTCACACGTTGTCAGCCACCACACATCAAACAACACAGACTCTCATAGTTTCCAAACAGCAGGCCTAACTTGAGCTTTATATTATGTTTAAAACGAATTTCGTAGGATATTACGAGAAGAAATGTAGGCCTACTAGTGTAGTTCTGTCGCATCTGTAGGCCATTTCAACATATTTCGTTATAGGCCTCTTCTGGTCGCGATTTGCTGATGCACAATTAGAGGCTGGGATTTCTACATAATTTAAAGTTTAGAAGACAGCAGCTTTTTTGACTGCTCCGTATCGGCATGCTGTGGTGGACTACTGTCTAAAGAGTCAATGATCACCACAAAATGATAACCACTTAAAATAAGACAAGTAGGCCTGGCCTACACACCTCATGTCATGTAGGCTACATCACAAAAATATAGCTTACCCACGAAGAGACAAGCATTTTCCTCCATTGTCTCTCAAGGCCTAAGAACTATATATTTTTACTGTAACACAATTGCCATCTCCTCCGATTCCTAACTCAATCCAAACTGCCCTCAGAACTTCCTTCTAATTTATCGTCGTTCAGCAACTCGCCACGTGGTGGCAGTATTAGCCAACAATAGCCTGGCCAATGTTATCCATATCTGAAACCTCTGAAACGGTTTTTCTCAACCATAACTATCACGTCTTTGATTTAAAACGTTTTTACACGCATTTGCAGAACAGCTTGTTTAGCATTGCCTTTTAATCAGGTCAAGCATTTTAGAAAAGAAGGTTGCCATTTCAGGTCTAACTTCAAATTTTAAAGATGAAGGAGCAGGATATACAAGAGGGACTTCTTATTAACTATCTTAGCATTGGGCAGTTGTTTTTTATGCTTGGTGCAGCTCTAATAGCCTACTAAAGCACCCTGCATGTTATATACCTTTTTCCACGAGGTAAATGGCTGTGTGTTTACAAATGAAAAAAAAAAAAAAGAAATTCATCCAATACCGCTACATGCAAAATTACAGTCACACATCCTCTCACATATGCACACAAACAGACAGTCAGACAAACAGACAGACCGAATGTGCTTGAATATGTATGTTTCATTTTGTCTACATCACACATAGGCTAGGCTATCATTTGCATTTTGAGAGTGTGACAGTATAGGAGGATATGATCTATTATGCACCTGAGGTTAATGTCGCCTAATGGGAGCAGGTGCAGCCTGGCAGTTAAAAAGCTGTGATCCAACAGACTAGGTCTAGTACAAGTGACTCTTAGTATGAAACATAAATGTGGGTCTAAGAGTTCACTATACAGAATTTTAGAGGAATGACATTTTATACATTACTATTCCATTCTTCTATATTAATAAAACAGCAACAACATTTAACACAATATATAAAGAATGGCACTGAGAACTGGGTCACTCACACATAACGCAAGAGTTGTAAGGATTATGTTAAATTTACAGATTAAAGTGTTTTATATTGCTAATCATCATTCTGAATGATCAGCTGTTTTCAAATGTCAGTTTTCAAGTAGGCCTAATATCAGTTTTGAGGTTGCATGATTTCTTGCTCAATAGGCCTATACAGCACATCCTGATCCCGAGCAAGCACGTTCACACCGTTCTTTTCCCTTTGATAATGAAATACCATAGATGACCTCTCTTACAGCTTCTGAGTGTATATCCGCAGGGCATCTCACACACACACACACACACACACACATATGCAGCGCTATAGACATAAATGCAATGACTATACTGTAGGCTACTTCACATTACCACACAGACTCTTTCCTCGAAGGTCCACACTCACGAAGGAGAAGACCTTTTTTATCGGTATGTGGTTGAATGGGTGGCCTTGACAGCGTTAAGACCCGGCTGGCCCCCTGGAGCTCAGCTGCACTAGCAGACATCCTCTCAGTGAGCGCAACCCTGACACAGGGCCCAAAAATCACATCATAGGCCTCCGGGCCAGCCGGGTGAAACCATGCCCTCACTTTCCCTGTGAACAATTTGAAAGCCTTTTTGCATCATCATGGGTTTCATGGAGGCAAAGAGTCAACATACTATGACCTTATATCATTTATATAGTTTTTTTTTTTTTTTTTTACCCAAGAAGCCAGCCATGGGCGCATTTGAAAGTGTGATCCCTGAAATTTATACCCAGTCTGTTAGTCTAGGTTGACAGACGCAGAATTTCACTGCATGTCTTACGCCTAGTCTCTATGTGTGTGCATGGCAAGAAAATATCCTTTATCACTGTATCAAGAGGCAGTATTTTCAAATCTCTTGGTTATAGGCAGCCAAGCATATTTCCACTTTTTCATTTGATTGGTTTTGAAACATTTAAGACTGACTGGACAATTATAAACAGTGACAACTGACTTTTTTTCCACCATCGGCAACCACATCAGTTACATACATATCAACACCATCAGTGACTTATACTGAATTGCTTAATAGGAAATCTCCGAGGGCTTTGAGTTCATTGGTGGAGATTTCCAAAACTGACCACTCGAAACAGTGTGGCAATAGTAGTTTTTTAGAATCTAGAAGTGAAAGTGAAACAACTGATACAGAGGGTATTTTGCAGGGATCACCAACACAAAAGATTTTATAAGAAAAGACAACCAGAAAAGCTATTGTAAATAGATTTTCCTCTTTATTTTAAATTTGGCTGGGATTCATTTGCAAGATTAAAGTAGTAAAATCAAGGTAAAAAAAAAAATGCAAGAAGAAGTAAACGGCAAAAATTGTATTTCCTTAAACACAATAGAGAAATTGCTCAGAAATCGGTACTTTATTTTTACTTTATTTTTAGAGTTTTATATGGCTTACGGTTTTGATCAATCAGTGCATTTCCAAACACAGTAAGCAGAACGATAGCTCCAATTTTTTGGTCATTACCCCTGCATTGAAGCCTGGCTTTCGCGACCATCAAAGCTCATACGAGCTTAGTCTGGCCAATCTCACATACTAGCCGCCTTCTCAAAG
>JASCQX010000063.1:952695-964365 GCA_030264415.1 Sardinella fimbriata
TGTGTGTGTGTGGGGGGGGGGGGGGGGGGGTTAGATCTAAATCTGGCATTCTGGCATATTCAAAAGGGATGTGCATCTGAAAAGAATGACACTGTCAATTTGGAAAGGCTGTGGCTGCTGTACAGATTAGGGATTTGAAATACACAACACAGATTAGAGCACAAACAAGGTTTTGTCATGTATGTGTTAGCTGCCTCAGTAGAATACAGAGAGAGAGAGAGAGAGAGAGAGAGAGAGAGAGAGAGAGAGAGAGAGAGAGAGAGAGAGAAGGGGGCGGGGGCACTAAATCACAATATCTTAATAACTGCAATTTGTGAGGACCAGTTTTTTCATCGCCATTACATGATTGCATGATGATATTATTCTTCCTTTCTACACTATGACTTTCAGCCATATGATTTTTGTCCTTCTGTAGACTCCCACAATAGCTGTATTGTTTTCAATCATAGCACAATCTTAGAAATAGACATACTGACTCAAATTGATGTTGTAGTCATTGCAATGGGTAGAACAAAGAAAATATCATTTCGCTGGTGCTCATCTTTATTTTTCAGTTTTTGAAGCCTGAACCCCCCCCCCCGCGCTTCAACTCTCTCTGATGCACTGTGGTGTAATCTTCTCAAGTTGTGCTCCACTGTGAAACGGCTGGTTTGGATTAAAAAGCCTATCACATAGGCAGAGACAAGTGTTTATGTGGTTGGGTAAATGAATTGTGACTTGGAAGAATAAGGCCGGCAACCTCAATTAGAGTGAGATACCAATCTCAAAAATGACTTCTGCATTCTATAAACTTTATGAGTGAGGGGGGGGGGGGGAGAAAAAGACCATTTTCAGATGGTGTCACTTCCTTACACTTTCAAATCAGGATTAACAATAAATGAACATCATCAAATTGATGTTTTTTTTGTTGTTGTTCAGTGGAAACATACTTGCTTCCTCTCCGGTCTTTCATGTGTCGTCGATTCACAACAGGAGAAGTCTATGATATTACCCATAACAAAGTGCAGTGTGCATTTGCTGACAATTCAGTCGGATAGCGGGGTAGTTCAAAAACGCCTCCATCAGAATAACAATAAAAAGGTAATTTGAAGAAGGGGGGGGGGGGGGGTAGCATGAAATGAAAATGAGAGCGGCAAAGAATGCCTTGTCTCCACTGGAAGCTAAGATCTTTGTTGATTCGGACAGGCATCTTCCTAAATATTCATGTTCTTCAAAGTGGTGCTTTGATTATCCACGTGTTGTTCATTGTTCCCCTCAGCCGATAGGTAGTCCACTGAGGCTTTCCATTCGTCAGGCAATAGATTAAGTGCTGGAGGTCTGAACCTTCATAATGAGAGAGCAGAATTTGAATGGCAATAAGGAAGCTTATTAGGGCTTAGTAAAACAGATGTTGTCTAGCTGTGCATTGTGTGAATAATGCACTAATCATTTCTTTTGTTTTTGCCCCTGGATCATATACACGATTGTGGCATAGAAATGTGTTGATGTTTTCAATGGAAGAATTCTTTATAGGCTATAGTGTCGATTTGTAGCATATCTGATGTGCTTACTTTCAAATATGTAGACTGCAGTCATTAAAGTTCACAGTCCACACGCTAAATTTAAGAGAAAATTTCTTGAGCATACAGTGGAGAAAAGAGCAGAATTTTTACATTTTTAAAATATTTCTGTCCTTACATCTAGACTTACCTCACATACATCTTGTTTTGCGTTTTGCATTACAATGCACTATAAATTTTGCTTTAAAAAGCATACACTTTAACATTGCCTGGTGTGGAAATATTACTCATCAATTAAATATTTATAATATAATTCTATACAGTATGTGTCCGGAGGTTTGTGCATGTTTGGTGAGTGAGGTGAAGATTTGGTGGGTCAAGATTTAAAGGACAAATGTTTTATGTTTCCATGCTGACACAACACGGTAGATCTGAAATTTGTAGCCAGGATGACAGGAAGACAGGTGCCCAAACTAAAAAAAATTTCTCATATCATCTGTACATTGAACAGATTAAACTGTTATCAGTGAATGTAGGCAGGAGTTTAAGGGGGATTTATTAACAGTTTATGTGTTATATTGGCAGTTATAATGTGTTATTTTTACATGTTATATTTTATTCCATTAAACCTGAATATGCTGTTGTTTAAACATCACTCCAGAGAAAGGGGTCTATTCTGACGTACTTATAGGCTAATCAATCCCAAAGAGTGTGCTGTGAGAAGGAGTGTGTGTGTGAGTGAGAGAGAAAGATAGAGAGAGAGTGTATGTGTGTACAGTGTGTGTGTGTGTGTGTGTGTGTGTGTGTCTTAAACTCACCCCTGGGTCCTGAAGTAGAGGTTTAGATGAGGTCTGCAGTTCACTTGATGGCCATTGGAGGCAGAGCCCCAAAAGACTTGAGGGGGAAAACTACAGTGTTGTTTCAATATTGTGTTGTGTATAACAGATTGCTGCTCAAAAGTGAAGTGAAAAGTGAAGTGAAATAAGTAAAATAAAAGTGTAAAATCTCTGAGAAAATATTTAAGAAATATCTGAATTGTCTAGACTGACAATTATTTTTCTGTTTTAATCTGATCTAATCTCTATTTATTTATTTATTTATTTATTTAGGCCTATTTTAAATCTGAAACGGTTAGCCCTTGGCTATATGATGGAACTGTGTAATTTAACATTGGCTATTCATACGTTGGTGTAGGGATTCAGTAATCCTTAAAAGGCCTAACAAACAGGTCAATATAGGCTACGTTTCTGTCAAGACTAGAATACAGTAGCAGCCTATTATGATAAACGAGGAATTAAATGTAAATGATAACAGCAAGCATGTCAGTCTTTAAAATAAAAATGTTCCCTTTAAACTTTGCTTTAAATTAAAGATTACTTCCCATTCGATGTCTTTAACAGAAGATAGATTCAACTCCATTGTCTCTTTCCTCTCTTGCAGTCTTTTTTAACCTCAAACGTATTACTGAAGGGTCTAATATAATATAGGCCGACTGAAGGGTCCAATAAATCCGAAACATTGTGACTTTGAAGGAGACTAATTAATCCTAGAAAGTTAATCATTTAGTTTCTAATTTAAAATTAAAACATCTTACAGCCTAGACTATTCATATTTTTGGATGCCTTCGGGAGTGGTGGGGGGGGGGTGATTTCAGATAGAACATAGCATACAGATAACCACAGATAAAGATAACCACAGTTTACAAAGTACTTTCAAATGATGTCTCATTCTTGTCAGCGCAGATAATTAGCCTATATGACAAAACACACCAGGCAAATCTTGACTGGCCCACGCGCTTTAAGGAGAACGCAGCCTATGAAACAAAAGAGGGTCAACGAAGCGACACGACTACATGAAATTATTTCTCTTTGGCCTATACACATCTGGCAATTTTCTGCAAATATTAGACGAGCAGAATGTCCCCGGGGTATTTCATATTAATGGTAATGTTGCAGTAAAAACAATGGTTTGATGTTAGGCCTATATTCACCTAAATAACACTTGGTCTCTTTCTTTGATTACTGCAGTACTGCCAAACATGTTACAAAACATTTTGCAGCACAACTGACAAAACCTAAACTCACCAAAAGACATAATTTCCCACAGACTTTTTAAACACATGCTATAAAAATATAGGCAACAAATTGGGTAGGCCTACACAGTGTACATTCTACTCTATTATTTAGACCCCTTACATAAGCTTTACGAACTTGGGAAACGCAAATATACATGGCCATTGTTGGGCATAACAGGTCAAATATAGCCTGGGCTACAGTCAGGTAACGCAGACCAAGTAGGCCTAATGTGCAACCTGAACATTACGCATTAAATATTTCATGATAATATTGCGATTATTGGAGGTCAATCGGAAACATCAACGGGCAAACTTTAATAACTTAACGCAGGTGGTTGTGATTGTGTCATGGGCATATGTATGCCCGCGCGAGCAAATGACTAGGAAAACGGATGAAAAATACCAAATAAACTATTCTCTGTCGTCTCGGGACTACATTGGAACTGGAAATTAAGCAACAGGGCTCCGAGCGAGTTTAAACAAATGTCAACCTTTCCAAACACGGTGGCACCAAAAAAAAAACAACCTGACCAAGCACGATAGCACCAAGAAAACATTGGGAACGCACGAATCCACAGCTGTTACACCTAGGCCTAAATTGCACCGAAATTATGAGATATAATCACTCACAGCAACTCAAAGCAGTCCCGTTTTTATGTCTGAATTTCATTAGAGACCCAAGAAAACTCCATGAACTCACACAGCAGTGGTATTCCGCTATTAGCATCATTTCCATCCTTAAGAAACATTAATTTAGGGAGAATGAGGCGGCTACAGAAGAAAGGGGATTTCAAGAGCCCTGTCACTTATGTGGTGCGCTCAGGCGAACCTTTCACCTTTCCGCCGGAAGATATAGCGTACTCAAGGAGCGCCACTGTACCGCAGGAGCCTACACCTGGCCACTGGCATCTCAAGTGCATTTCACATTAAAAGAGAAACTGGCATTTTGAAGAGCCAGAGTGAATGGCCTCCATCGAACCTATAACGGTTGAACAACACAATATGGTAAAACTGAACAATATGGTAAAATTGAGCAAAATATGCAGGGCGAGAGTAAGTTTTCTTCACATATTGACGCATGTCTTCCTGTAAAATATCCCCAAACTATTTGAATTCAAATTATACAAAGACACCAATATCTCAGTGTGATTTTTTGCTGTGTTTATTTCAGTGCAAACTGAAAACGACATAGGCTACTCGAATGCCCTGTGCAGCAGACGGGGAATTATTTTCTAAAAGGGCATGGCATCAGAAGGCATTTATTTAAAAAGGGATCATCTTACTTTAAGGAATAGAGTCCCTATGCACAACCTTTTGGCCTCCAGGTGCGGGTGGTGTGCAGTCGTCCAGAATCCAGAAGAGTCTAAAATCCCTTTACGCTGGTAGACTTAGATTTGCTGATTTATTTTTTTTAGTGAACAAAGCGTTTCGCCATCGCTTCATCAAGTTCACTTTCAACGCTAATCTTCTTACTGTCTCGGTGATATAGTTCACACCTATTTGTGTGTTTAATTTATCATTCTAACGCATAACACGATGGTAGCCTATTCCACAGTTTAGTTCTTAGAGAACCTTTTCTATCATCGGGCATCACTGTAATCTGCAGATGTAAGAGGTAATTGTATTAGATCTCTTACTACGTATCCCTACTATCTCCCCATAAGCACTTACCTTAAGATTGTCCTCATAGAGAAGAATCGATGAGTGAAAAGAGTATGTAAGGAGAGAGTATAAAAAGGAAGTGTAGCCTTTGTCCCGACAGTGCTCCTTGGGCAGTGGCCTATAGTAATAAACTTGCTATGGCTGTTCAGTTACCATTTGGATGCCACGAGTCAGAATCTATATAGTCTTGGCTTGTATTAACATATTTGAGTTTAAAGGTCAGCCTTTGAAGGTGCGCTGTAGAGGATTTGTTGATGAGCAACGACTGCATTGCAGCTCATTTGTTTCACTTACATCTATGGTCCCGTGGAGAGGCTGGTTCAGGACCTCGGCCCTCTCTCTCCATGCGCGCAAATTCTTCACTGACCTCTCCAAACCGTCTTCTCAAGTAACTGAGTCCCGATAGCCAAAATGAATCAAGTGGTCCATTGATCCATCGGCACCTTAAAAGACTTTTCTTTTCTTTTCCTTTTTTTTTACAAACATAAAAGGTATAAAATCCCCCCAAAGTTTCCAGTAGTAAACTAATATAGGCCTAATAAAAGTTCTTTGCTACATCATGCTAACCAAGAAGGAACAAATATATCACATCAAATACACAATCCTGATCTAAATTTTATACATAAAAATACTGACTGACACTTTGTATGTAACATATAAGGAATTATTCAAGGTTTCTCCTTTTACATTGAAGAAGTAATGGATTTTATAGCAAAACATTTTACATTTCTAATTCTCTAAATCTCACTTCATTTAAACTGTGCATTCTTAATAAAACAAACTCACAATAATAAAATAAAATATGCTAAACAACTAATTTACCTGATCAAACTGACTTGATCACAAACTGGATCCTTATGAACTCAGATGTCACTTGTCTTCTCTGCAGAAGTTTTTCCTTATTCTGGAGCCAGAGTTTCTTGTAATCATTGAAAGGAGTTTTACGAACGTCTTTTCCAATACATGCTTCACTGAAACCGCAAAATGGAAAAGGCCTTCCAAATGGTCGCATTGATGGCACATCCGCAGCGCACTGGCGGGACTCGTGAGCTGAAGTTGCGTTTTGTGGCCCTCTGCCATGCCCTCTGACTCAATGGTCTGCGAGGTTGAGAGGTTTTGTATTTGCATACAGAGCTATGTCCCCTTAACACGGCTTGTGATCGCCGATAACACCAATTTTAGAAAACAGATGGCCTTAAAATTCTTGACAAAAAGGACTGTATGTATATGCCCTACATTGGTAATATCCAGCTCGGAATCATTAAGGGTATTAGCAATCATATTTTCAGAAGCTAGTTGCAGTCTTAATAAAGAGTACGTCTCGATTGGTCCTTACTGACAGTTTACATTACACTGTGGCCTATTACTTAAAATGTACAATAACGCATGTACAATGTACAGTAACGCATTAATTGCAATAATGCAATTGATGGATTAGGTGGCGTTGAAGATAAAGCGCATGGGGAAAACATTCGGCTACATCTACATGCTATCCAAATCGCACACCCCTAATCCAAGATAGTAGATGCATGGACTTTATGCATAAAAAAAGAATTTCTATAACAACCTGTTTCATTCCATCCTAGTTGAGCACTGATCAACTGTCAGTTTAAGTAACAATTTTGTGCTTCCCTTTGCGTCAATAAATGGCATTAGGCTGCATAATATTAAATGATAAAAATAATTCTGGGTGTTAACATGCTATCACTCTAACAACTTAGAATAATGCGCACAATAGTTTTCATATTTAGCTCATGTCGAGTAGCCTATCATACAATTATAGCTGTTGTTAAATAATTCAACACGGTTAATGATTTCTTATCTCAAACCATCATTTGAAACAAATACAAATTACGCACATTTTGCCGCATGCATCATGCCTGTTATGCATTAGTCAGCTAGTACAGACCATGCTATATATTCTAAACAAGTGTTTTCTTGACTATTGGCTTTAAGCTGTTTGATGGCATGAAATATTTTGACCTGGTAGCAGTGCTACCCACTTAATAGGAACATGAATATTACAGCCAAAATGTAAAAAGGTAATATTTGCCATCAAATGTGTGATGACTATGAGTCATGTGAACTGGAAAAATAACAACTTGGTCTAACTCGCTCACAAATATTCCGATGGCATCTTTGCTTACATATATATATATATATTACCAAAAGTAGCATTTTCTTCAATTACCCCGCTAAAATGTCAATGGCCATTGTTGGCTCGTTTAGGACATTGCTCCGCCCCTTGTGTTTGTCGTAAACCTGGCGCCTGGCTAGAATAAACCCAAGATAAGAGCATGCACTGCTTGCCTCCTCCAAGGCGATCAATTGGGTCTCAGGCAGAGTAGAACTCACACACTGAGCAGTGGAGAGGCGCATCCTGCACCACACCACAGCTTGTGGCAGTCTCGGAAATTTTACCTGCGGGCCGAATCATGTCCTTGAGCCCTAAACACTCAACTCCTTTCTCAGTGACAGACATTTTGAGCCCGATCGAGGAGACCTACAAAAAGTTTGGAGGTATGGAGGGAACTGGTAACCTTGCGTCTCCGCTTGGCGCGTACCGACAACCGCAGGTATCTCAGCCGGGCATGCAACAGCACGCCATGGCTCACAACACCGCTGTTGCCACTACCTACCACATGCCCCACGGGGTGTCTCAGTTCACCCACACGGCCATGGGAGGATACTGTAACGGAAGCATTGGCAATATGGGCGATCTCCCATCTTACCAAGAAACCATGAGGAACGGCGCAACGGCAACGGCTTGGTATGGCGCACAAACTGAAAGCCGTTACCCAACCAGTAAGTACCCCATCATGTCTTCTTTTGTTGGCTCGTTTTATATATAGCCTCTCTTATGCCAATTCGATTTTTTAATATAAATTTAAAATATGAATACTTAACCTACACGAGCCCCATACAATGTTAAGAAGTGCATGGTGGTGCTCTGGCAAGATGCTAAAATTGCACAAGTGCATTGTTTTTATGATACCATTTTACTTTTCTTTTTGAAATACTAATGTTCTGTTCAACTGTATTTAAGTCTCTAGATTCATGGGGACTTCGACTGGCATGAACATGGCTGGAATGGGGACACTGACCGGGATGGATGCCACAAAATCTATGGTGACATTACACGCGGCTCCTCGACGGAAGCGTCGCGTCTTGTTCTCCCAGGCTCAGGTGTACGAGCTGGAGAGGCGCTTCAAACAGCAAAAATATCTCTCGGCTCCGGAGAGAGAGCACCTGGCCAGCATGATCCATCTCACACCTACGCAGGTTAAGATTTGGTTCCAGAACCACAGGTACAAAATGAAACGACAGGCCAAGGACAAAGCGTCGCAACAGCTCCAGCAGGAGGGTGGCAACGTGTGCCCACAGACGCAGTCGCCGAGGCGGGTAGCAGTTCCAGTCCTGGTAAAGGACGGAAAGCCATGCCAGAATGGATCCAGCACGCCAACATCGGGGCACCCGCAAGTGCAACAAAGCGTATCTGGTGATGTGATGACCGCAGCAGGCAATACAATTCTTCAGCATCAGAGCCAGGTAGTCAACCCCTTGGGCTCTCCAGAAGACCTGGATGACATGTCACCGAGTCCTCCTCTCCTACACGGTCAGATGGGCCACATGTCGCAGACAGATGCTGCGCTAATAGAATACACCAGTAACATGGTCAACTCCAACCTGCTCTATGGCAGAACTTGGTAGAGTATGTGGGCAACTGCAATACTGTTCTGTTTTTGTCTTTATTCCCTGTCAAACGAAAAGGATGTTTGGGCGGTATCTATGTGGAAGTTTTTTTCAGGACGCAAGTCAGCGACTTATCGAAGTCAGCATTTTTTTAACATCTGAAAAGACAGTTTGCCAATGTAAACAAAAGACCCCTCTCATTTCAGAATATTTTGACACATTGCGCAAAACACAAACGAACTGAACTACGTTTTTTTCTAACAAGGGGAAACGATTTTTTTGTTAAATAAAACCACCAACAAAGCCAGTTTTTAACTAATTGTTCAAACTACCTGATGGGACAGAACAATACTTTTTAGGGACTTGGGGATTGTACATATCTGACACGACGGTCAGAATTTACGTTTTACCCTTACAAATGTACATTGTGTTTTCTTTCAAATATTTTGTAAGTTAATCATAATACAATGGCTGCTGAAATACATATATATTGGAAAAAATAAAAATGATAATAATGTGACAAAACCTGCT
Source organism: Sardinella fimbriata (assembly GCA_030264415.1). NCBI lineage: Eukaryota > Metazoa > Chordata > Actinopteri > Clupeiformes > Clupeidae > Sardinella > Sardinella fimbriata. The sequence continues at coordinate 962,155 of JASCQX010000063.1, forward strand.
TTAATTTCTTGGTTAAGTTTTGAATATTTTGTTTCGACCTCTTTCACAAAAGGGAATTAGTAAAAGGATAATTTAAGATTTCAGTTTATAATTAATGACAGACCAGGGTTCTATTTAACTTAAACAAAATAGCCCGGATGAATAACAAAAAACTAACTCTTGAAACAGTTTAATTACATTTATGAAAGGAGAGATTCCAGTCTGGCGGCCGATTGGCCTCATCATTCTAGCCATACTGATAAATAAAATGTTCACAAAGACTGATTTCTTAAATGATACCGAAATAAAAATGGAATGCCGCCTTCATATAAAACAGATAACACGCAGTTACGGCAGAGTTTTCTTCTTTTCATTTTTTCAAATAGCTATTAACATCAACACCACATTTCGCATTAACCACGAGGGAAACGCCTTCAAGTTTATATGTACACTGCCTGTTACAAATCTGTTCTAAAAAGAAAGACTACAACACTAGGCTACACACGAGTCAAAATGCTCAGAATTTCCTAGCACAATAATGGTGACCATTTGATAAACCTATAAATCACCTGTATATATGAAACAGTCTTACAGAATTACAACAAAAATTCGACCTTTCATTAAAATGTTAATTAAATGTATTACTTTTGATTAACTTAAAGGACAAATTGCAATAGGAGCTACATTTCCTTGTTAATTAGATTCAGACCAATTTCACTGTAGTCTTTCAAAACGGCCATCTACATGTGTAATTGCTGATTAATGGACAACCATTCACAAGCGGAGCCAAGTTCTTTAAATGTCACCATTTGGGATATTTCCTTTCTCATAAAATTAATGAGCAGTCAACCTGCCTGGATTTCTCAGGGATAGTGCTGATAAAGACTTATTAGATAATTTTTTGCAGAAATGTTACCATTTTTTCAAATGGCCAAAATAAAAATCACTTACAAAAGCAGTCTTTTGACTCACTTGTATTTCATGTTTACAGGCATTATTCTTAAAAACAGGTAAGAACATTTTTGAGTAAAACAATGAGAAATATACATTATTTTACAAATGAATAGAGCCCCCAAAGATTAAGTTACTCAAAGGAAAAAAAAAACACATTGAGAAACATCAAAAATGAAAATAAGAAAGCTTTCATCTGGTCAAAAGACAAAAACCTAGAAGACTCAACTCCATTGATATCTTCTTGAAGGTGGTGGTGCACCGTAGTTCCGTCCAGAGTTGTGGCCCTATGAAGGCAGAAGAATGACATCTTTACTACTCACTTCTCGACTCAACACACAGCAATTGGACATTAAAAAATAAACCCATCAGTATAACAGTGAAGGGGAACGCTATAAAGGACTGATTTCTTGCCAGTTTTTGGCTTTTTTTAAAGACTAGACTAAATGAAGTTTGAATTGCTCATACTTAAAAAAAGAACAAAACAAACAAAAAAATAACATTAACAAGAATCTTTTCTGTAAAAATGTACAAATTCGCTTGGGCAGTAGTCCGTTAAGAGAAGTGTAGACATCACATACAAAAGCTACTTTGATGTTAGTTCACACATGGATTGGTTCAACAATATAACACTACATAATAATCCATCTGAGCTACATAATAATAATCCATCTGAGGACAATGTAGAACTGAATCTGAGCGGTCTCAAAACCTAGCCTGAAATGACAAAGGACTTGTGGATTCATTAATTATTAACGAAAAATGGAACATGCCTTCATATTTAAACACAAGAGGCAGAATGCAAAAATAGGAACACCAACCTGCTGCTGATGTCTGCGGTCATCCTGTCGATCGCCTCGGCGGTTGTCATATTGATGGTACCCCCCACGGCCGCCACGATGGCCACCTTGGCCCTGCTGCTGGTTCTGCTGGAAGGGGTTACCCGCCCGGTCCCAACCATGGCCTCCATATGATGGTCTGCACAGTCAAAGAAAGAGGAGACCGTCACTAAGGTTACAAAAACAAAGTAAGCCTTCATAAACAATAATAATTACAAAATAAAATCTATCAGCTTCTAAGTCACCACACAGAAACAGTTTCTTGGGTTTTCAGAGCAACAATAAAATCTCCACCGCTACAAGAGGACAAGTTAAAACTGGAGGCCTCTTCATGATTACCCTCCTCCATTCTCTTCATGTGTCAGGTGGTGTGATCAGAGTGTGTGTGTGTGTGTGTGTGTCTGGGGGGGGGGGGGGGGGGGGGGGGGCCTACAAAACCCAT
>JASCQX010000063.1:965839-977310 GCA_030264415.1 Sardinella fimbriata
CACCACAATGGGTAGGACGTCCAGAGTGGGCTCAGATTTGGTGGCCCCCTTCTCAGACACATGCATGCAAGCCAAACCATTACTCATCAAAACCAAATATTCTAGCATTACAGCTTCAGAATTAAAGGTGGGAGTCAATGACAGTTGCAACCTGTATGTGCAACCACTTCAAGACTCTCTTTGGATGATAAGTGAACACTACATAAGATTAGTCTTTCCATTGTGATGATTTAAACCCAACAGTGGCTTTGGCTGAACCATTGCATTGCATCTATCGTGAAAACCTAGACATACCCTAGCAGTAATTTCTCAGCATACAGAGGCATTCTGAAAGACAACTGCCGATTTTGCTTCTTGGATCAAGCTCAGTCTATCAGTAATGGCCAGATTATACATTGATGGTCTTGTCTGGCTTGTCAGGGTAAGCTTTGACTGCTTTCCCATGAAGAAGCCCTCAGGTGCAAAAAAAGGATGTTGTTGGATGTTGACAAACACACATAGGAGAGTGTGTGTGTGCCTGTGTGTGTACATGTAGCATGCGGTCATGAGTAGAGCAATACAATAATCAGCAATACAATAATCTCTTCAGGGATCAACCCGGAAGTGAAGCAGGGTCATCTGAAAAAGAGCGTGAGTGTAAGGAGGAGAACAAAGGCCTAGGCTTACCTTGGGAAACGCGGTGGGTTGAGTGGGGGAGGCTGTGGGAACCCTTGTTGCCTGGAATCTGAGGAGGACAAAGAGAATTTTTTTTCCCCCTCATCCCACTATGACAGGGGCAACGAAACGTAGAGGTCAAAGCAAAAACGACATTTTCTTATACATTAGGAGAGGCAAACAAACACAAACCCACACAAAAAAGCCACAAGTAAAATAAACGAAACTTCTAAAAACAAATCACTCCAATCCACACAACTCAGTAGATGTGGTCTGTGCTTAGGGGAGAATAATAATGGAAATCCATACCAAAAAAAAAAAAAAACATACTTGGTCATTAGTAATTATTGGTGGAAAAAACTGAAACAGAAAAGTCCAGAAACCGGCAAGACTCGATGAGGCTCGAATAAAGCATTTTGAGTAGACCAAGTTATTACAGGAACTACATTGTAAATGTCTTGCACCATCTTTGCGTCAAAGCCCGAGAAGATTTCTGTGGACTTAAACCAATGGAGAGTAAAGGACAGAAGGCTGAAAGAGAAGGTGCTGCATTTGCATGTGCTCTGCTGGAAATGAAATAAGCATTCAACTGGCGGCATTGTGACAGGCTCAAGTGGCCTGGTCTCATCGTGGTGAGCCCTTCAGAAAGCCACACTTACAAAAAAAAAAAAAAAAAAAGTAGCAAACGCGGCTTCTTCCCAATCTGCTGTTGCCAAGGTGATGACCAGCTGCGAGACACAGGCTGGGTTTGTTTATAGGGGCAGGTTGGATGAGTGGTTGGAGATGGGGGATGGCGGAGGTGAGGACCGACGAGGAAAAAAAAAAAAAAGGAACTTCAGAATTAATGGAGGGGAAAAATATATAATACATTTAAAAAAAAAAAAAACACACACACAAACCAAGACCGAAGCTGGTGTATTAAAAGCTTTGTGAACCAATAGCAATGTGTTAACCTGACAATGTAACTGATTCTGGTCACAGACGGCAATCATCCGGAAAATAACAGGGTGGAAATTAATAGAAGGGAAAAACGGTTGATTGCATCAATGTATAACATAATGCTTCAGATGGAAGTTAAAAATGGCATCCATTTCACCGGGGGAGTGAAATTGTCTTTGTGGACATCCAGCGGCAGCAGTCCCACAGAATCGCCTTCATTAACTGCAACTAAAGACGCGCTAATCTGGCGTATAATAATCTCCTCAATCAACAACTGTGGTTTGTGGAGACATTGTCCTAATGACCAGGAGGCCAAAAAACAAGCAGACCACCCACTTTCACTCCAATTATCATCCAACCACATCCCTCAGGCCTCATCTCTCTTCAGCTCAGCTCCCTTCTCTCTCTCTCTCTCTCTCTCTCTCTCACACACACACACACACACTAAAGAGGCCATTACAAAGCCACACATTCACTCAGTTTAATAAACCCCCAGACTGTAGTTGACAAACATCTGATAGTAGAGCAGGCTATACCCAGATGATACAATGACCAAACAGGATTACAAGCCCAACAACAAAACACAAACACCCACGGCAAACTGTGTCCTCATTAACTTAACACAGGGATTACAACAGGAGCAGATAATGTGGCACAGTGGCACAAACCTGTCATGCACCCTTTTCACTGAGGACGTCTGGGATGGAATAAGCAAGCGATACAAGAGAGAGCAGGCGGTGAAAGTGGCCTGATCCAGACTTCAATCCCAAGCACTTTTGTGGATACTGCTGCTGACGTTAATACCAGTAGGCAGAAGATAATAAACCAGACTATTTGTCCATCTGATTACCAAACAAAAGGTCCTGTCCCCCCCAATTTGAGCACACCCGCCCTACCTGTGTGGCCATTATCAAAGAACTGATTTCCAAATGGAATGTATCGAAAATAGTTGTGCAACTGTGTGGGAGACAAATGCTTGATGGCCTTCAGATCTGAACACTGCGTGCGCTCGTCATTCACAAGTACCATGTTTCTCCCACAGCCAGTCGGTTGTGTCCAACGGCCAAATTAAGTTGCGCTGAAGGCATAGTTGGCCTTATGAATGGCCCACTGCCTGCTACAGGCAGCTCCTTCACCACCAGCTGGTCTGATTAACCCCAACAAAGAGCCCGATGGGAGTGTGAGGCCATGTGTTGACATTGCCCCGCGGGGGGCAGCGCCTTGGAGAAAAGGGGGAAGTTAACTTTGGTTACATCCCCTCTCCAGCGCACAGCAGACAGTCCCATCTCTCTCTCTCTCACACACACACACACACACACACACTGGAGCACCATGGCAGAGGCCAGTGCATCAAAGCACACACACACTCTCTCAATGGAGGACACCCATGGGGTTCACTCCTGCACTCCCAGGCCGGCACTCTCCAGCTCATTCATGGGGTCATCAAATGGGTGGGTGACTTCACATGGTACTCAAGAGATGAGAGACAAAACTGATATCGTAAGACCCCTAATATCGTAACACCACAATGAAAGACATACTGGTTCTGGGTCAAGATGGGAGTCCAATGTTGAGCCCTTGCACATCAAAATAAGGTGGATATTTGTGTCGATGGAATTGACATCATTTCCCACTATTAGTACAGAGGAGTTTGGGTAAATGTGTTGTGAGACTAAAGCGCCTCCTCGCTTGATTTTTATAAATAAGACATTTTTCCACACATGGGACTTCGCCAACCTGGCCAAATTTATGCAAATCGTCATTATGCACTCATGTGACATGAGCCCGAAATAGAGGAGAGAAGGAGGGCAGAGCACAACAGACTCATTTCACCTATCAGTAGCAGGCAGTCTGCACAATCCCAACTCAAAATTTCAATACCAAAGTAGCACTGGGTAATTACAGCACTTTCCAGGACCCTAACGCCAGTGTATTAAATTCTCCAACTTCAAGAGATAACTAATAATAAAAAAAAAAGGTGGATGCGCGACTTGGTCTGTATGAAGGGGCTCCTCATCTGATTGCCTTCATCAGAAATCACTTCCTTCAAAGGGGAAGCAAAAAAAAGGGAAGGGAAAAAAAAAGAAAAGTTAATTAGCAAGTTTACCATCTGAAATGAACAGCAGAGGCCAAGGAAGAGTGACCTACTCTGCTGTTCAGAGAACACCCCCCTCTGCACCACCACCACCGACCACACCCCCCACCCCCATCTCAAAAAAAAAAAAAAAAAAAAAAACTCCTCCATTTGCATCAAGTGCCACCAGAGCGGAGCTGGCCCAGCCCTACACTCCCCCATAGGCCACCAGATGCCACATGAGATCGTTCATCAACTTGCAAATTGGCACATCAAAGTCAGGCCGGGAGCGGAACACAGCCACAGGAGGGCAGCGAGGGCTGAGGGAGACGCGAGGCTGCTGGCACACGGGACACCGGAGGACGGAGGGAGCGGAGGAGGAGAAGGGGGGCGGAAAAAAAAGGGATCGGCTCATACAGATGGGCCATGTGATGCAAAAATTGGGCATTGCAGCTTTCCCATGAGCGACTGCTCAGGTGTGTGTCGGCACGCTTTGTAAAAATTACTGGAATGCACACGCTTTCTGTGCGCATTTTAAGAAGGGAGAACAAAAAGCGTGTGAAAATATGGGGACAGAATGCCAAACACGAACATTTAAGTTTTGTCTAGCTTTGCATGTTGACGGTTTCTTGGCGTTTTCTTTTTTTTCCCTGTTGAGACATTTCAGATTCTGGAGTAACAGTAACACAAAAGTGATCAGATCACTCACAGATGGAAAGATGGTGAGTGACTGTCAGCGCATATTTTATCAATCGAAACCTAAAAAGTTTCAAACAGTCGTTACTGAAGGTCTGCAACCACACTTGACACTTGTATAGCTCAAAAATTTTCATATCTACTCAACATACCAACAAAAGCAGATTACTGACAAAGACCAACAAAGAAAGCAGAAAATACTTGAATCTAAACTACTCATCAGACAATTGTTGGACTGATTAAAATACCCAAAAATTCTAAACTATTTCAGCAATTCATTGTTGCAACCTGTTATTGTTTCAATATTTTGATAACTGAGAAAAGTTTGGGGTTTAAAGCAGTCATAGATTTATTCACCGTCTTCTTGAAACAGAGATGCAGACTGATGCATTGTAGACTTCCATAATCAAATTAAGCTATTTTTAATGTGTGTTCTTGACAAATAGCATAATGGTTTTAATATGAAACCATTTTCAAATTTGCAAGTGGTTGTGAATTTTTGAGGCCAAAACCGCTTTACTGGTGGTCTGAGAATTAAATTTAAACCATATATAATTTCTCAAGTAGAAGATAATAGGTTTATATTAACATAAATTAACTTCAAACTGCCAAGGTCATCCTTAAAAAAAAAAAAAAAAAAAAAAGATGGCGGTAAAACAAACCACTATGAGACCATACACCTATATATACCTGCCATGTAATGTTCCATTTTAGTTACTTTCTTAGAAATCTGCAAGACTAAAAACACCAGCATTTTCTTTTACTTTTCCATAACATGATGTGGGACTTGAGGGAATGGAGAAAGAACTTTGGTTACTAAAAGCTGAGAAGGGACACTTGTAATGGACTATAGGCTGCTTTAAATTGCTATTGCAAAAGGGACTTCAATCTGCCCATCTCAAACATTTAAAATTGAGCCTTGAACAGCAAAATGCACCCAACAGCATTCCACGAAAACATTTTGAGTTTTACAGATCAGAAAGACGTGATGGACTTACGGTGGGATTGGAAAGACTGATGCTGACCCCTGTGGTGAGGGCGGAAGTTGCCCCGCTCATAAGAACTTGGAGGAGGGGCGTTGCTGTATAGGCCACCCCTATGGTGTCCTCCATCGTATTGGCCACCGCCTTGATTCCTGTTCACATGATGTCTGTGGAGGCAGGGTGGAAAATGCAACTTAAGTCACAGGGGTCGTACATTACATGTAAACATGTGGTCAGGAACAAGTCATTGTCCAAATAAGCCAAATAAAGGATTCTTCAATGAAAAAGCCACATCATTATTTGGAAAAATATTTCATTTGGCTGAATGCAACCCACCAAGTGGTGATACACAGAGTATTGCGCAGTACTTTCTGGTTTCTTGCATGGAAAGGCTCGAGAACATGCCAGTATGACAATTTAGGCAGAATGAACTTAGGCCGTGGACACATCAAAGGCGGATTTTTCAGAACGAGTCAGATATTTTCTGTTGTTTCTAATTGGAAGTGAGCAGATTCTGCGCCGATTATCTGCACAAGGCAGAAAGCAGATTTTCCGCCTGTCTGCTCCGAGCAGCACACGTAGAAAAAAGTTCTACTCAAGGCGGAGAAATGAAAAAAAAATCGGCCTCGTGTCACAAGCGTGATAACTGTCAACAATGGAATGTACGTGGCGGACTTTTAAAAAATAGGCGTTCGGTCTGTACACGATCTAAAAATCAGCTGGAGGCGCAAGGCAGATTGTAAGCAGAAATCTGCTTTTGGTGTGTACGCGGCCTTAATTGGGAAAATAATGTCAGAAAAATCAGCAGACAATCTCGGAACCCAATTCCTGTGTCAACACTATATGTGGCATCCAGATGTTCAATCAGCAGCATGTATTTTAAATGTGCTTGTGAGGTGCAAAAGGCCATGTAATTAGGATGCTCATCTTCACAGATGATCATCTGTGTAGAACTGGAGAGAAAGCTGGGGAGGGGGAAAATCAGCTGTACGCCTTAACCAACACAAATAAAACATGTCGTGCCAAACAGATAAGTACATTAGAAAAGTGAAAACCAACCCCAAAGCTCGGAAAGCTGACTGGTCCAGGTGGGCCTGCTGGCGATTAGGATTGAAGCCAAGCTGAGGTCTCCATGGTCCATTGCTTGACCTCTCCCAGTCTCCAGGTTTCAAGACTTTAGCAGGCATTCTATAGAAAAAGGGATAAAACATCACTTTGAAACCAACTGTGTGCAAACGGTATAAAAAAACAGTTCTACATTTGTTTGACGAAATATTGCGTCAATGTTTCTTATCCACTCAAATATACAAGAGCCAGGTGACCACACTGAAATGCGTCAGTGAAAATGTCAAAATGAATGCAAGGCAAGCATATTCCTAATCATACTAAACATAGCACACACATATGACAAATTGTTTTTAAAAAATAGCTCTTGCTTCATTTCCCTACATATTAATGAAAATTTATTTGAATTTCAAGCCTTGGTGGATGGACAATATTTCCAGTAAACTTATGAATTGAAACACTGCTAATGGTGGTCTTGATTAGCTGAACAAGTCCAATTTGGCTAATCAAGTAATTATAATGGTACCAACTCTAATCAGGTGCACTCAGGACAGACAAAAGGGACAGAACATTTTGCCAACGTGATGGGAGGGTGGACTGGACCCCTGAGTAAAGATGGCCCCTGTTACCGGAGATAAGCTCAGATTCGGTGCTTATTACAAACTGCAGTACACAATGTGATTTGGAAAGACAACTTACTTGGCCCCAGCGAGTACGACTGCCTTAAACACGTAATCCTCATCGTAATGTGGGTCCTTGAATTTAATTCTGTGAAGACAAGACAAAGATGCATTCAGGAGTAAATGACGGCTCAAGCACCTACAGTACATTGCTTTACCCGGACACTCCTGGCAGAAACTCATGAATAGCCTTACAACAAACAAGACCTATGGTCCTTTAGCGTACCTACAGATCACCTGCTTCATAGAACATTTTATAATTCACCTTCTTCGCCTGCTTATAGGCAACCACAAGTGTGCAATTTGGGAAATAATTCTTATGCATTTACTGTGAACAGCCTGTTCTCCTTGGGCCACACTTCCCCCAAAACTGAATGGCGCTCACTCACTCACAAAAAGGGGGGATAGCGATGCGCACATCCAAAACGTAGGTGCTGGACAAAAAGAGGGAAACTACAAAAACTAGAATGTCCGCACACTTGCTCCTGTTTATTTTTTTTTAATGATCACCACAAGTGAACGTTTTCGAGCCTACGCTCTTCATCAGCTCGAGAACGTTCACTTGTGGTGATCATCAAAAAAAAAAAACTAAACGGGAGCAAGAATGCGGAAATTCTGCTCACTCACTCACCCAATAGCACTGTTCTGTGCCAGGTCCCTCAGCAATGGAATAGGAGACTCCACAGGCCTAAAGAGGGAGGACGGGGGTTCAGACAACAACACTGGACGACATATATACCAAGCCACCACAGTGGGCCATTAGAAATAACAGCAAAGTTATTTTCATTGAGAAGTGAAATAAAATAAAAAAAGACTGGTCCTTACTTATCTGGTAGAATAGGCTCTTCATCAAGATTTAATGTACCTTGGATTCCATGGCATAATTCTGCAGGGATCTCAGTGCCCTAATCAGATATAATTAAATAAACAAACTAGGATAAACAAAGTAATTTCACTTGGCTACTAAGTAAGTAGCCAAATAAAATTACACAAACAAATTGAAACAGTCCTTAGCAAAAAGCAATATTTTCTCTGAGTAACGCCTGGGACCACTTCACAATGGAGCCTTAAAACACAATCGCATACAATAACCACCATTCGACTCCATTAACACAAGGATAGTAAAATGGTGTTTGACATCAGTCAGCTAGGTAATGTACAACGTTTTGGTCTCACCTCTTGAGATTCTGCGCGATACAGCTCATGGATGAAGTCACATAGGGGGTGAGACTTCTCCACAAACATGATGTCACTGCCCAAGCTGTTCCTTTTAACTGAAAACAAAACACACATCTCAAGTCAATGGCCATTTTTCAGCTTAGTTTAATTTACAGTTCTGATACATATTTTGATATTGACGTCTTACTACTAGAGTGACCAGATCCATAGCATCAAAAAGGAGAACACTTAGCCGCATTTTGCGCAGGTTGTGAATTAACTCTGCATGATGTAGGCTATGTGTAACTGTGTAGTCCACCCGAATTCAAGCAAACACACTAAGTGGCGCAAAGGCAGACCACGGCATCCCGGTACAGTCTGCAAAGCTATTATACTCTACACAGTGTCTATATTCTACACATATAGATACCATCACAAAGCCTGCACACCTCGGTGTGTGAACCCCACCTGAAGAGGGTACCATGTCATGCTCTCTAGATTCTCCAAGATAAGCAATGCATCACCCCCAAAAAACTGTGATTACTTTAAGATTGCTACTGAATTTGGCTTGCAACATGGGAAAAGGTAGCCATGACCGTCTACGTTTTGTCTAAAATGGGCAAATTGTTCTTTCTGTCACTCAGCTGATAACTAGCACCAAAATGTTGGGAAATTAAAATAAACATCATGTTTGAAAGGAAGTGGAGTGCGGTTCAGAAATTGCCGTCCATCTATTTTTTATTTTTAATATAGTGATTGCGATCTAGGCTATATTCTGTGCGACCTGCAGCGTCTTGCTTGAAGAGGATGATTTATGCACATACAAAATAAAGTTCAACTTGCAGATCAACGTTATGAAACTGTCCTAAACCAATAGTAAAACAACATCAGCATTTAGATCTGCATGAAAACTAGGGTTTAGTTGCGTAAACTATGCGGTGGGTAAACATTTTATATATGTTATGTATAAATGCTATTTCTGAAATATAGGAGGTGCGCAGTGCAATTGCAAGGAGGACACCGGACAGGGCATTGAAAAGCCGGACGTCTGGTCACCCTGAACATGAAAAATATAAATATGAGAAAAATATTCCACGACTTAAATCGACCAAAATCAATGTATATGCTGAACATCTTATTCTTCTGACTTTCAAGTGCACTGTACGTCTCCACTCCAATAAAAGGCAATTTGGACATTTAAACTGAATGACCGTGAATATGCTCAAGGCTACGACGGCATGCGACGTTGCTTGTCCAGCACTGTTCAGAGAAGTAAAATCGGCTAGTTAATCAGCTAGAGTGTGCAGCTCAGATGGAGTGAGGGGTAGGCTTTGATTAGAGTCAACATTCAGGCCCATTTGATTGCAGTCATTTTGTGGCGATAAAAAAAAAAACTGCTACTTTTTTTTAGTGGACAATAAACGCAGTGTGTCATTGCTGATTAAAGCTCCTGATTACTGACAAAGTTCATGGCTGAAATAGCAAGGCATTTTGAAATCTAATCTGGTTCATAGCACCGTCTGCATTTTGCAGCAAATATTCAGCAACTTCGTCAATATCCCGTCCCAAATGCACAAGTCCTTAACACCAGATGAACAGCTTCTTCATACTCACTCTCATCTGGTGTGAGGTTGGGGTACACATCCTCCAAAGCTGCCCGCAGCCTGCGCTCATCCACGAAGGGAAGCAGGGCCACACCTACACACAGTCATTCAACTTGTCAAAATACAAGGACTCCTGTGTCTTGTTTATCAACACTTGTGGATATTAAAACTTTAAATGAATTGTCAAACAGATATTTTAGAAAACCTTCTATTAAACCACTTTAAAAGAACAAAACATGCAAGACGTGATGGGGAAATCCAGATCTTGATGAACTAGCACACTGAACTAGCCTTCCTGTATTTGCGGGACCTGCTTGTCTATTCATTCATTTTATTCATAGGGAAACAATTTTCTTCACATCCAAATGTACCTTTATAGCAAGCAGATTGTCTAGATAGTGACTCATTCATCATTGTATAGGAAGAAATATTTTACCCTGCCAGGCGAATTTCTTCCCGTTGAGATCAATTGCAAAATCATCTGGATAGAAGTCAATGATGGCGGAGTCCTGTAGGGGGGGGGGGGGGAGAAAGAGAGAACAGTTTCCTTCTCTGGCCATCACAGACAACACAGACACAGCAACTTCACTTGTTTTTAGACCTGTTCAATTAGGCATGGGGCAGTCAAAACTGCTGAATGCTGAGAATCTGAACAGAATAAAAGAAAACCATTAAATGAAACGCACTGGGTCAGACATCAGGGTCCTCCATGTTTCTGGGAGGAAGTTTCCACTGGCTGCAGGGAACACTCCCATCAGCTGCTCCAAAGGTTTAAACTGGGGGGGAAAATAAAAATTAAATAAACAAAAACCAAACAAACACAAAAAAAAGAAACACACTTGTGATGGCAACCACAGGAACTTGAATGCCTAGTTCAGAGACCGCTGGGGTCAGTTTTCCTTACCGGTTTGGTGCCCATCTCAAAGCCTTTGCACATATCTTTGATGTCCGTGAAGTCCGATGCAAAGGGGGCATAGTGGAAGGGGAAGTACCACTTCCAGGAGGCACAGCCCTGATGAGACACCAAAACATTTAAGGGTTGCAGACACTGCCCACACCACTACACTACAGCTACAATTGCTCCTTTAATGAAGGAAGAGCTGAGGAATTGTAACTGGGCCTGTGAAATATTACTATTGCGACAGTAGCACTCGGACAAAGTCAAACTTCTATAATGTAAGGACTCAACTCTACCTTTAACCCTTGTAAGGTCTTCATATTTGTGTTACACAGGAGGTCCTTCTGGGTCTGCTGGACCCATAGCAGTTTAGGGCCTTTAATTCGGCAAATTCAAACCTTTTTTTGTTAAAATACTCAATAGATGTTTACTTCATCCCCTTTGCAAGTAATATAAACAATATATGTTAAATTTGTTTCCTTTACTTTTGTTAAATCACATGAATGAAAAGAAATGACACTCGTTTTTTCTATCAAATTTTGAGAAAATAAGGAAATCCATCATAAAACAGACATAACTGGAAAATAATCAAGAAATGTGTCAATGAAGTAAGTTCTTCAAAAACTTTAGTGTATTTTTTATCTGAATTTAGTTAGTAATTTAACCTACTGAGGTCAGCTTACACAACAACCATCTGAACAACTCATCAGTCCCACTGAA
>JASCQX010000063.1:1277832-1296324 GCA_030264415.1 Sardinella fimbriata
GGGATGCATGCAAGTCGGTGGCTGCAGGTGTTGAAAAAGCGTGCCGTGCCGTCTACCCTCTCCGTGTTTGTTTTAATGACGTCCCCGGGGTCAGGATTGGGAGAGCTGTGGCGGCGGCAGCAGCTTGAACGCATTAGCCGCTCTGACAAATGCCAGATCACGAGAGGGTCATCCCTCAGGAGGACCCTCAGGTGGCACGTCCACGAGTCACAACAAAAAAACCACAGCCAGCCCAAATCAGCCTGTTATCGGTCTCCTGGCCGCACGGAAATCACACTAGTGGTCTCTCTCCCACCCAGTCGGCGGCACTGGGTTGAAATTTGGTTTAGAATGTCTTTTTGTTTGGACTGTTTGAACTTTTTGTCACCATTTGCCCCCTTCTTATGGCATAAGATGAGCAGGAGGTTAACCACATAGAAGAGGCCACATATAAGCAAACACAATATTTAAAAGACAAAGTCATTTACTATGTCACTGGAGCTGAAGTGCAAATAACTGTTTTGGCGAGGATGTCATGCAGTCACTCAAATGGGAATTCAGTCGCCTCGTAATTACTTGAAAAGGCAAATAATGTCCTGCATATTGCATGGAATGGATTAATTCCATGTCGTTGCTGCCCACTGCCACATGTGGGCTATAGCATATCCCAGAGCAGTTGACACATCAATAATAAAGGACCGCAACCATAAAGTACCAAAATCTGAAAACTATTATAAAGCTTCGTAATTATTCCACTACTTTCCTTTGTGACGACACATTTCCTCGCAATGGCTGAGAGGCATTGTGAATCCCAAGAGGAAATTTTCCTGCCATTGAAATGATCCCCGTAAAGGACATTATACAGACAAAAGACATGACTCCTGTCCCTGGGACACACAGAAAGGGCCTGGCTGTTAAATGAAGAATGGAGAGACAAGGGCCCTGTGGAGAGTCTAAGAGCATGACGGCATGGCCCCAACCAGAGCAAAGCCCTCGGCAGCCTGAGGGAGATGCTTGAGGGTGGCTCGTTGGCCCGAAGGCAGAAATATAGCTGTGCAAGCTGGAGAACATGACAGGCTGGGACTCGCTCCAGGAGCCCTGCCCACTCAATGAGTCCAGAACCTCGGGTCAGAGGCCACTGAAGCCCTATTGTCCACACACTCTGGACAGGGAACGAGAGAGGGAAGGGCTGGATACTATCAAGGATTTTTAGTGTTTCTTTTTTTTGTCAGAGGACTTTTTTTCCCCAAAAAAGAGGGATTACAAGATAGACTAAATACATTCATCATTTTGATCTGGGTACGTTTCTGGTCACTGTGGAGGAAAAAGTTGTGAAATAAAAAAAGGGGAGGGGGGGGGGGGTGAAAGAGAGAGAGGGAGAGTAACAACTCTGTGCCTTGCCCAATGAAAAGCATACACCACACCACAGTGTGGGGAGAGTGCCTTTAAATTCCAGGCAAGCCCTCACAAGGTAAATGGCACAGGGGAAAATTACTCATAACTACCCTCCTCTCTCTCCCCTCCCCTCCCCTTTCCCTTTCCCTCTCTCTCCTCCTTCCCTCCCTCCTACTGTATCCCTCTCTTCCCTTCTCTCCCTCGCAGCCCAAGTACCCAACCAGGCCAAATTCCTGCCTCTCTCAAAGTTTAGGTTATGGGTAAAGCCTGCCCTCAAATCCAGCAGCTCCTTCATACCAGCAGCCTGACTCCTGTGTCACTCTCGAGTCTTTCGAGGGAATGTTTTACTGCTTAACTAAGAGCGATAGGGACTTAGCGGCGCTGTCATCAATTTCTGTCTGTCTGCCTACCCGCGATAAAACAGACTAGTCAGCCCAAGCGTGGCTGCCTTCAGATGAAACGTTTCTCAAGCAAATGATCAAACCAGGCCGCCGCAACCCAACACCAGGGGCTTGGCAGTCCTCTGCCGTATGGGTACACTGCAGACGAAGAGCGCATACTTACACTAAAGACAAATTATTTCATTAGGGGGAAAATACAGTAGCCGTTTAAGCGTGGTGAGCTCGGAGGCAGGCGGCCTGACCTCATGCCAAAACCAGATCACCACAGCTGATCTCTGCTCTCGAGAGGGCTGATCGGCGAGGCCTCAGCAAGGGAAACAGATGGCTGCTATTGCTGCCACTTCTCTATTTGTTATTCCTGTCCAACAAGTCAGTCGTTGGAGACTTTGGAAACTGCTCTAGTCTGACCAGCTCTCAGATAGCGACAACAATGCAAATAAACTTCCTGAGAACCGTTCACTAATACTGATACACATGCCAATGTTTGCAAGAATATGATGATTTACATCATAAATATGCAGAGTTGCCAAGGTAAATCAAAACATAGGCTACATGACCAATGTGTGTTTATATGTCAGATTTGCTGACTTATGATTTGATTTGACATTTTCCAGACAGCTCAACCAATCTAAAATTACCATAGTTTGCACCTTAGCCCACAACACTGATTAGCCACAATGTTCCAAAATAAAAGAATACATGCTACCAAAATAATGTAATTGCCCTAATAGAAATCTTTAACTAAGTACTGTATGCTTAAAGGCTGGTCACTATGAGATCACATACCTTTTTTCATCCCAGTTTTTTACATCAGCTGTTTTGAGATCACCTTTCCATGGAGAATATATTCTCTTGGACTTTAGGGTTACAAGAGACTAATTAAGAGAAAATAATTGGCGTAAGTAGGAAGTCTTTTTTTGTCTTTGGTCCAGTCATTATTTAGCCATACTGGTATTCTCTTATTTAGACCTTTGTTACTTAGAGGCCTCCTCTAAATGAAGAAGATGAAGTAGATGAAGAAGAAGAAGGATGTCCACAATATATTAGCACCGACACCAGCCTGGCTTTTAATGGATATACCCATCCATCTGTGTGTCCACACACGTCTAGAAATCATTTCTGACTAAGAAGCATGTCAATGCATATTTATGTTTCACATGGTTGGTTAAACTGCCAATGAAATAACCTTGAGCCTCTCCAAACCTCTTCCAGGCAATAACTATTTAATTAATTAACACTTTCATGTCTTTTGACATGAAAGGCATTTGCGGAAAACAAGTCAACATGGCAAAGTCTTGTATGTTTCACAATTACTGTGAGGCTCTCCATGTCAAGGGTGAGTTCCTCATCTGGAGCATGCCCAGATTGCCCACCCCCTTTAATAGCAGTGGAAACGGCACAGCTGCATCATTTAAAACGGCCCTTTAATGCAGCTGGAACATCCGCTAACACTAACTGCTCTGAGCAATGATAATGACTCCAAAGAATTTGGTTGCCTTAGTGAACAGACATAACGTTTGTTTATTTCCGACCACCACCCTCGGCACTGGCTCGGGGTCCGTAAACTAAAGCACTTCCTGGGCAGTGTTTCATCACCGATAGCCTCCCAGAGAGCTTTCTCAAAGCCTTGTACAAAATTCCCCCCGTATGGACTTGAATCTTTAATGTTCACTTTCCTCTGTAGTGTAATAACATAGGGAGTGTACTGAGGGAATTTTTTTCCATTTCTTTTCTCCCCCCACCCCCTCGAATTTTAAGACAAGCCAATACAGGGAGCAAAATTATTATGAGGGGAAAATACACCACATTTTATGTATAACTTGCCACGTTGTGGCTTTGCTGCGTGACTCACCTTCTTTGGTGGTGCCATCGATCTGCATGGCTGGTCCAGGACCGCTTCCATACTCTGCAGAGACACTCACTCGATACGTGGTGATGGGCAAGAGCTGCCGCAGAACGGTGGTGGTCTCGGGGCCTGCAGTGGTCGTTTCTTGCATTGGGTGGTCTCCTCTGATTGGGACGTACGTTAGCCTGTACCTCACCACAGCCCCCGGTGCAGCCATCCAGGACACCCTGAAGCTGTCTGTGGTCTCCTCTGACACACGGAGGTTGCGCACTTTCCCTTGCTCTATGTGAAAGCAAAAGGGTGCATGAGATTTTACATTGCATGTGTTTACTTTTTGATTGTCAGACCTACAGTAGGCAAGTGGCTGATGTATGGCCTTTATTGGTTGTGAGATAAAAACTGAAATAAAAACAAAAACAATGTGTTGGACCAATGAAAATGAAAACATGGCTCACCCTCTATTGTGGTCTCATATCCTGTTAGTGGAAAACTTTCTCCTTTTTCATATTGTGCATAGACGTTGACCTCATACTTTGTTAGGGGTGTAAGATGAAGCAAGACAGCAGTGAGGGTGTTTCCAGGCACCGAAACAGAAATATAGTCCCCATTGGTGTCCGCTTCAGGCCTGTATTGCACCAGGTAGGACTCAACATTGTCGGCATCAATTTCCCAGCTAGTTCTGAAGCTTCTGGAGGTCACCTCCGAGAAGGACAGCGATTTGGGTGTGATCAAGCCTAGGGAAAGAGATTGATGGAGGTCTGAATCACAGCTGGCCTTCAATCACAAGTGACCCTCACCTAAAACCCAGTGATTGGAAAATCCTTCCTAGACTTTTTCATGCTGTCATAAAACATTATTATATAAGAATTATATAATAGGTAATCAAACCTCCTGTTAGTTTCACAACCCACTGGCAGTACTGAATACCTTTCAGGGTTGTAATGCCGAGTGAGTAATTTTTGGCTTTGAAGAGTCCCTCCACATGCAGCCTTCCCCATGCTTCTCGAAAACTAGCACTAGACATATGGGCAACACATTGTTGCACCAAAAAAGTGCACCCACATGAGGTGCATTTTGTGAATGCACTCTGTGACATATCTAATTGGCTGCATGTGGTCAATGAATTTTTGATTTGCTGTGCACACAAAAAAAATCTTCCGATTCAAACCCATTAAAAGCAAACTCATAATTCCCAGCACAGGCTTTTAAATGATTCTGACGCACCAACAATTAATGGCAAGTGGTGCATACATTTCATTTCTAGGCTACTTTACGGTTAACTGAGCAACTGTTTCCTCTGTACATGAAAACATCTCTAGAGACCAATTATAGAACTGGTACTAAAGAAATTCATTTCCAATCCAATGTTGAATCTGTCTGAACAGGTTTGCAAGTCTTGATGTGCAAACAAACTATCAAAATTCTTGATAGACACAACTCCTTATCACACATACAGTAAAACCTTTGTCGTTATTCAGGTCCAGAAATAGAGCAACACATTTATTTTGAGCCAGTGCAATGTCTGTAAAATCTGTGTAGAAATGTAACTTCATTTAGGCCTCAATACTCACTTCTCTTCTTGATCTTGAGTAGCTCTTGCTCAATTCGCAGGCAAATGGACTGGGTTAGCTCATTGGAAATCCTCTGGAAGGCGTCAAAGTCCTCCACAGTGTAAACATGCGTGTCCGTAGGAGGACTGGCGATAGCTTCCAATTCTGAGCGGACTGCGTCCTTCACACCAACAGCAAAGACCTCCACATCAGAATTTTTCAGCTTCGTTGCTGGATCTTTGAAAGCATCCGATGATTTTCCATCTGTAATGAGGATCATGACCCGAGGAACATTGGCCCTTGCACCACGATTTGGAACGAAGATCTTCTCCCTAACGTAGGTCATAGCACGACCCGTGTTAGTTGAGCCGCCACGGTACGGGAACTTCTCTACTGCCCTGAGGACTGCTGGTAGATCATCATGAGTATTGAGGTAAAACTCTGTGTGTGGGTCTCGGCTGTACTGGACCAGGCTGATTTGAACCTTGTTAGGTCCAATATCGAAGGTTTTCACCAGAACTTCCAGGAAGGCTCTCACTTTGGCAAAGTTGGCCAGACCAATACTATACGAGCCATCAACTAAGAGGACAACATCTGCTTGTACATCCACTCCAAGGGAGCACTCTAGAGAAAAAGGGGAAGACTTGCATTTATGATTGCATTAGCAATACAGTTTATGTTAAGCTACGATTTCAGAAGTTTACAAAATGCTATACAACAACAACCCTAAACAGGATGAAGTGTTCTTACCCAGGGACACTTTAAGAGGCTCCGTCTTCTCCATGGCCATGACTGGTTCACTGGGAGTCAGACCCTTGAGGGCAAACAGACTGATCTCATACTCGGTCTCTGGGGAAAGGTCACGCACGTTTACGAATGTCTGTGTGGGCCCAACATACAGCTCCTGACGCTTGGCTCCAGCTATCATTGGGACTAGCTGCAGTTTGTAGCCGGTCACGTCCCCGAGGGAAGCATCCCACTGCAGTCTCATGGACTTGGAGGTGAGCTCAGTGACTTGCAGGTTTGAGGCAGCCTCAACCACTATAACCAGGAAAGAAAAACAATACAATAGTACTTATGATGTTAGCCTGTAGACCAGAGGACCAAATTAATATGGACCCAGACACAGTAGGAATTCAGTAAGTTGACAAAGAAACATTAAAAAAGTAAAAACATTATAAATATTATAAACAGAACAGAAAGACTCACTTTCCTCTCCACTGGCAAGTGCATTGAGCTGGTCATCCACTGCTGCACACACTTCAGTGATAAGCTGCCGCTGCACGCTCTTGATCACGTTGAAATCTGGGACGTCGTAGATGTGTGTGTTGTGAGGAGTGGAAGCCATCTGTCTCATCTCAGCCTCATCTGCCTCTTTGATGCCTTTATACAAAAGAAACAAAACAAATCAAAACAAAAAAAGCACCAAAGTCAATCAGTGAAATGTATATGGCCTCTCATAAAAAAATTGAAAATGTTCCACACTATCACTGCCTGCCAAATACAGGAAGTTTATTCATTTATAGATGAGAGTCAGCACCAATAAATCCCAAGTACTCCTTGTAAATCCAATAGAGGCATGTGAGAATGAGCAAAATTAACATGAGCATACTCTCTTGATGTTTTGGAGCTGTTAGGGAATATCAAGATCTAGCAATACACCATAAACATAAGAATCAAGGAAGAAGTTTATCATTTCTCTTTACTCTTTTAAGAATATCCAGCTGGATTCAAACTGTGGCACTTTGTACTTTGCAGTGCGGAACTGTGGGCCATATCGCCACTGGAAAAGATTTGAGGAAAAGCATATTTTTGCATTTGTAGTTGGAAACTATGACAACACAGCCAATGGTGTCTGTAAAATGCGTTTAACACTGGACTGCTGGATTTTTGTCATTTGCTTTCAATCCAGTTATAAAAAATGCTTGGGATGAGACACACCAAGACCACACAGCATAGCGCTGGACAGAAGATCAAAAGACACAGATGTGTGTGTGTGTGTGTGTGTGTGTGTGTGTTTTGCAGATAGTAGCAACACACTTGTGCTCTCTCTCTCTCTCTCTCTCTCTCATGCATACAGACATGCACTCTCACAAAAGTACACATTCTTGCAACTGAAGACACACACACACACACACACATGCATGCGCACACACACACACACACACACACACACACACACACACACAGAAAAACACATACTCAAGCAATTATGGAGACTTACCCAGGACAAAAATCTCCACACCACTGTTTCTGAGTTTTTTGGCATAGCCCTCCACAGGGTCTTGTGACTTCCCATCGGTAATAATCATGGCCACTTTGGGGAAGCCTTTCCTGGATCCAGCCGCCTCAGTGAAAGTGTTTTTCAGCAGAAAGTCCATGGCGTCACCTACACAAGAAATTTCCAGATCAGTCTCCACATTAGCAAGAACATTTTTGGTAGTTTATTTTAATTCTTAAAAAAAAAAAAAAACACTATTGTCCTCCAGAGTTACATTGCGATATAAACATGTGGAAAGAGTATTTGTTTTCCACTCATAAACTGTATGGAAAGTATTCGCTCAAGGTGGAGATCTCGAGTTTCTTGGTTATGAGAGAGCTGGAGGTCAGGCTTTGCCCTTGTAAGTAGATTTTGGCGGGCCTGCTCTGAGCTTGGCTGGGTCTCTAGATCAGCAGCCCAAAGGCAAAAACCACAAAGACAATGAGGGCCTGAGTCAGCACTGTCTGTCCAAATGCTAAGACAAAACCTATACTGTGCCTCAATACATACGATTGTATTGCACTGACGGTGTTTCTTTTGCACTGTTTTATACTACATGGGGACTTGTGGTTGCAATATCAAACTGCTCTAGTAAGTGATGTGAGAAAACTTGATGATCTGAGAGGTAGACTAGTGCCTGCAAATGTACCTGTATTAGTGTTGCCACCCTTATAAGGCAGGTTGTTGATGGCCCGCAACAGTTCACCCTTTCTAAAGTACTGGTTCAGGCCGAACTCTTGCCTGGTGTCTGTGCTGTACTGAACCACAGCAACCCTTGTCTTGTCCTCTCCAATGTCAAATGCACTAGTCATGGCACCAATGAAGCTGCGGATGTATTTGAAGTTCTCGCGTCCAACGCTCCAAGAGCCATCCACTAGGAAGACCAAGTCAGCAATGGCGCCAACAGTGCATTCTGGGAGGAGAGAGAAGATTCAGAGAGTCAGAGCCCAGGAAAATTCCGGCATCCATTGGAAAGCCACTGAACCGGAACATGCACATTTTTTTTAGAGAGGGAAACATGTCAAGTTCCTGTGTATTTATAAGTCCCTAGTTAGCAACTGAACGTGAATGAGCAAGTGGTCAAGGAAAAGTAATGTACGAGAGTAAACCATGAAATATTCCATCTTGCATTCCCATTTACAAAAGATACAAAATAATTCCATAAAAATAACTGGCCCTTCTAAACTTGTACTCTATCCTTTAGGCTTTGGTATCAGGAGCAAGGTAAATCATTTAGCTCCTTTGTTGTACACTCAGGGCCAGCTAAGTTTTCACCCACCATGCACAGGGTTTATAGCTTGTATCCTACAATGAGCTTTCCAAAATAAAATGACAGAGCTTTCAGAGCGTTTAAGAGATGTTACCAAGGTAGTAATGAGTGGAGACTCTGAGTAATGAGGGAGTCCCTGTGTACACACTATACATCCCCACAACATTCTTTTACAGCCTCTTCCTCCACAGTTTATTCTAGTTAGGTCACCGCTGGGTGAATTGCCAACATAGGCCTATGTGATGGCTGCACCAACATCTTGAGATCTATACCAGTTCTGATTGGCTGGTTCAGTTAGCAAGCTATAGAGATGCTATGAATGCAATGAAAATTGTAAGTTAACATTTGGATTTTATTGTTAGCAATTTGATTAATGCATTTTTCATGAGAAAAAAAAATTGTGGGGGGTGGAGAGCAAGAAGAAGAGGAGAAAAAAACGTGTTGAAGGATATTTCCACAGAAAAGCCTGGGACGTTAGTGTGGAAGTCAACATGAGGAGGCGGATTTGCTCCGAGATTATTTTCCATCGCTCCTCCACCTCCTTTTTCATGCGTCGGAGGGGAAAGTGAGCGTAGGGTTGCCCAAACATTCTGTCTCATCTGAGGGAAGGGGAGGGGGGCAGGCAGAGGAGAGGAGGAGAGGAGAAGAGGAGAGAAGAGGGAGGAGGAGGAGGACTGGAGGCCACGGCACACTTGTAAAGTGTGATCTGTAATGCTTTCCACTTCCCTCGGTGTTTAAGGGCTTTAAGAGTTTATTTCACCCAGGCCCGGGGGTCTCCGATACAGCTGTTAACTCAGCCCAGCACCCAGCCACTGCTCATTGGGGGCGAATGGGAAAACGTCCTCAAATTTACAGCTTTACCATGAACGGCACAAGTGACTACACAGGCTAATCAGCGCAGTGGCGAACTTTCTCAGGGATCACAACCCAAGTCCAACAATAGAAAGAAGGGGTTAGGGTACAGGCTGTGGAAACTCACAGTCAGAACTATTGACTGCGGTGAAATGGAAAAAAAATTCCACAAGCAAAGATGAGTGGTTGGAACTAAGGGGTAGTTGCTATGGTAGGTGCTATACAGTACATCTCAGTGTAAGAACTAAAAATGCCTCTATGGAATCTATTGATTTTAGTGAGTTCTTAAAGTTTTGTGTCCATGATTAGTTGCTTCTGTTGCATTTAAACACCTCACAGCAATGTAATGAAGCTAGTCAAATGAAAATCACTTACTGACTGCATCTGTGACTTGAGGTTTCCTGGTGCCTCCACCTGTGCCACTTGACTGGACTGAAACATGAGAAACAATAGATCATTTGGGCTCGTCTTACTGTTGTGGTGATGCCAATAGGATCTATCAGATTAATATATCATCCATGAGCAGCCTACTTATGGAGGAAAAACATCCTAAAGTACAACTCACTTGTGATCTGTCCAGAAATGGGTAAACTCTCTTCAGACCCAGAGTATGCAATGATGGTCACCAAATAATTCATATCTGGGGTCAAGTCTGTGATGGCTGTCTTTGTGGAGGCTGCTGGGAGTGTCAATTCTCTATCTGGTTCATCTGAAAAAGAAGACAGACATAGCCTTTAAACCATTTCATTTCCTTCATTTTGCATTGTCACTTGCAAACATAACATGCATTGGATTGCAAAAGCAAACTGCCTTGGTGGAAGTACAAGTAAAACCAAAAATACACTTAACATGACAGGACTAATGTCATAACACACTGTTCCAACTGGAAGGTTTTGGAAAGGGATGATTCACTTACCTGATTCTGCTACGACTTGAAGTTTGTATCCTTGTACACGTGTTTTTGACGGCCTCCATGACATTTCTACTGTGTTTTCATTTAGAATTTTAAACCTCAAATCTGAGGGTGGTACAACTGCAAAGAGAGGACATTGGTGATGTTAATTATACATGCTTTTGGTTTCGAAATGTATTCTTAAATAAAGAAAAGTACAGACAAGTACACATAACACAGGCTCCCAACGATTAACACTTCAGTAGTGAAGCTATCTCGTTCATTGTTGGGAAATGTGACACAAATGGACAAAGGCAATAATAGATGAGTGATGAGAGATGCTACAAGAGGCGGCCATTTTGTTTCAAAATGGCATCCGTTTGAGCTGTCAGGCCATGGGGCCACAGTGAACAACTCAAGCACACACAAGGGAGAACACAGGCTTTCAGAACACAGAGGAGGTGCTCCATAGAGATCTTCACAGTGGCACAAAAACACATGTAACGGACTGACTGAAAACTTGCATGCTGTGACAGATGTCAGCCCAGCCCAGCTGGAATCCTTGTGTTGAGCCGGTTGACAATGACAGTGATCTTTTCAACAAACACATGGTATCGATTCTACAATGGAGTCAGGCTAGCCTGAGAGGAATTAACTGAAGGCATCCTACATAGCCTTGTACCAACACTAGCCTTCTACCTAGGTAATGGCATCCATTGCAAACCTTTTAAAAGAATACACAAAGTCAAGGAAGACCTTGGTGTACATTCTTTTCATTACCACAGAATAATCATGTACTGAGTAAGCTAGGGAAGTTGAGACACACAAACAATGAAACAGTATAGTGATACATCATGAAAAAACACATGAAAATAAAAAAGGCAAATTAACATGGTGTCATTATGACGCCTGTTGTGTTCATTTGAACAGATTTTCGTTATATCATGCACGTGTACATGAAAAGTTGTTTGAAACAACTTGTGGAACTGAAATTTCCATGTACAAGACAGACCACATGTAGAGAGAGACTTTATGTAAAAATATTTTAAATGATATTCTTCAGGTGATCACAATCTATTCTAAAAAATCTACAATCCCTAACTGGTTGTAAGATCAAATTAAATGGTTCATAAAAGAATAATTCAAAACCTAAAACTAAACAGGCCATGCAGCACTTGTCACTAAGAACTATTACTAATTACTAAATTATTATTTATAATTTACTTACTTACTTGTTTACTTACTTACTTACTTACTGTACTCAATACACAGGAAAGACATAAGAGTGAAAATTAGGTAAAAAAAAAACTACACATCTAGATCCTACTTTTAAAGGCCAAAAATAATCTCTACATTTCTACACACAGTCTTGTTGAGACAAGCATGTGACTTGAAGAATATCATTTTAAAATATTATGGTGAAACCCTGACTCAGGGAACACACTGAATGTGCAACAACACACAAGAAAAACAGCCTGAGCAACGGCTTGACCAGTGAACTGGACATCAAAAATGAGAACCACCAACCTGGCAGATCAATTCAACCGTCATGATGACGATCACTCCTTTTCTTTTTTCCAACTGGGCCCCATTCCAACTATCCCACACACTCCCCACTAAGAGGCACTTTAATCCACAATGCGCTCACACGTACACACACACACACACACACACACACACACTCACTAACATACCCTTATATGTAGGCCTATACAGTATATATATATATATATATTTTTTTTGTGGTCATGGTCTTAGTTTTCTATCTTACTTTGTTTCCTTTCTTTCTCTTCAAATTAAAAGCCCACTGTGTCAGCGAACTACATCTATTTTCCACAGACTGATTCATGAGGAGCCCATTTTACCCCCATTTTCTCTAACTAGCCTGTTGCTCTGTTCACAAGCACTCAGAAGGCAGAGCTCCAGTAGCTAGACAGAGAAAAGTAAATGACTGTTGGAGGGGGGGGGGGGGGGGTCATTTTTCTCTCTCTCTTTAGGAAGGTATGACTATAGGCCTTCCACTCTGCTCATGAAGACCTCTGACTGGTCAGGACCCAGCGGGGCAGCAAAGCCCAAGTCTAATTGAAAACATCTCAAGTGAGAGAATTTACTGACCACACAGTGACATTAGATCACTGCATGTTGACTTGGCATATAGTTAGCCACACAATTGCAACTGCAGAGAAGCAGGGACCATAGAAGTCTAAAATATGCCTTCAGTTTTTTTTTCTCTCTCTCCCTTCTCGACTGTTGGAAGTATGATTTGTGAGAGGCACATTTAGTCATTTTGTTCCATGATGACAGAAGAGAGAGATGAGAGAGAAATCTGGCCCCCAGAAATGCAATCTTCTCCCCAAGATGAAAGTAGTTAAATGTTCCATTCTGTTTTCCACTCTGCAGCAGAAATACATAATGTTTTGTACTTCCACAGTCTAGTTCCAGTCTAGACCTTCACTTTTCTCAGTTTATCGATGTGAACAGTTAATGTCAATGAGAAAAGTAAATAATAATATTTTTGTAGGAAAAGCAAATGGCTGAAACAACAGTAAACACAGTGACATTTAGCTAAAAGCCTAAAACACTTGTTTATGGAAAACATGAAGTCATACTTGTAACAGCAAAACTGATGAAAAAAATAACTCTGTCCTACAAAATATGCAGTGAAAGTGAAAGATATTATTCCATCTCCCTGCAAGTGCATATGAATGACACATTATGCCAACATAGATACATAGACTCAGCTTATAACTGAACTAACACAAATAAAAAACAGCTTCACATTAAGTAAAGGTATGCTAAAATGTTTGAATCGTTTGAAAACATCAAAAGAAAGAAAGAAATGATAAAACTATACAAACACACTAAGAATGCATTTATTCCCGTTACCTTTAGGCAAAAATGTTTAGAATTTCTTTTACTGCATTATTAATTAAAATATTCACTTCTGAATCCAGGAGACATATGTTACTCAACGATGCAATATAACAATACTGAAAAAGTCAGTGAAAAAAAAAAAACACAGGGACAGTAAAACATCTTGTTATAGCAGTGCCTACAGCAGTGGCTACAAAAGTATTTAAATGATTGAACTGAACAGACTACCTTGTAAAAATGTTGTGCATCAGATAAAGGGGGAGACAGAAGAGGGTATAGCTAAAGAAAGAAAGGTATCCCAGAGTGGCAGGGGAAGTTTACCTTGAGCGCCAACAGTGAATAGTACTACTGCTGCAAGGGTGGCAGCTGCTGCCAGAGACAGCCTGGTCTTCATTTTTTCTCCCTCTAACTGCTCCCTGCCTCAGAAGCACATGAATAAATCTGCAAAAGGACAAACAATTCAGAGATGTTATAAACAGAGAACACTAAACTCTGTTTTAGAGCAGTCACGAGGATATAAACTAGTGGGACTCTTGATTCAATAAAAATCTTGTAAAAAAAAAAAAAATCAGTGGAATGACATGATAGATGGCACAGAGGAAACTTTCAGTAGATGGACATTTGAATCCACATCAGTACAGGCAAAAGTTACTGACTCTAAGCATTCAATATGCCATATCCTATAAAGCCTAACAATGACCTAGAAATTTTGCGCGCCTCTGCGCTTCCAACGCGGCGCCACAGTTCCACAAATTTATACACTAGTATAAGGGCGCCTCCTGGAGTATTCGGAAAACATGACTCGCTGGGCTCATTCAATTGGTAAAAAAATATATTTAATCTTAATAGCCTATACATTAGGTACAACATAATACCTTTTTGAGAGATAAAAAAATGTTTAAACTGCTGTGGCTTAACACAATAGGCATAAAGGTATAGGCTATTTGTACCCAAGGTCCAGAGGACAAACTTTGCCAACGTACCCAATTCATTCGAGCAGAGAAAAAATGATCAGGTGTTTCAGAGTCATCAAACCTGATTTTGTCTGCATTTTAAAACAACGCTTCACCAGGTCGAATTGTTCCTTCATCTCTATTTCTAGGTAATCACAAGTCGCCGAAAACGCTCTAAAATAGAATATCACATGACCCTGACTATCGCATATGCATTTGTAAATTTGAAGCAGATAAAACGTCAGCCAATTTACAGCACGGCATTCGGACCATTACCCCATGAACTACTCCAGGCAAGGGAAACTTCTTTCATTAGGTTAAGCAATGATGTAGTCCACTGGTGCGTAAAGTGAAATGGACAGTCCTTTAGCGCTTCAATTAATTGCATTTCTTATAGATTAATCATTGACCCTATTTCACCATCCCTTTACACCAGCAAGCAAGATTCCATTTCCAATATAAAACTTCCTTCAAGAGAACCTGCGGACTTCAGGCAAAGAAGTCACCCTCCGGATACTTACCAGACGCTTTGGTGTTTTTTTAAACTGAAATGAATGGTCATGTGAAATGCTCCAATTAAAATGAAATGCAACCCTAACCTTCAAGAGAAAAGTCTGTTCTTTTTCGTTATATTGTTGTTTCTCAAGATGCCACAGTTCTTCAAAGATGCCCAGACAGTGATGGGAGGCTCCGCTTCTGTGGAGGAGAGACTCTTCGATCTGACGGATCACTCAGAGCTCCCGTTTCGGACGTCCCAGAAAGGAAGCCTCTTTCCAAATGGGAAGAATTTCTCCACAATCTGCTACTTAATAGGGGGCTGTCCCCGATTCTCGTTTTACTATCGTAAGCTCTTACGACACAACGCAATTTTGGAGCATTGCCACGAAATAATATGAAACTTTCTGGTGCGTGGGGATGCACTCTTGGAAACTGCGCATTTTCAGCATTCCTTTTCAGTGATGTTCATCACAATGTTGTAGCCACAGGTCTATCTGTTCTTGGAAACGAGTATACAATCTCCATTGGTCATCAGTGGGCGTTTTGACATGAGTCCCTTGAAAATTCTATTATTGGTTGACATGATAAGGTTAATACTTGGTTACAATAAACGCGTAATTTAGATTCTAACGGCGGGTTTATATCTGCTTCTGTTGTACGCTTTTGAGCAATCTATTAAAGATTTTTACAAAAACAAAACAAAACAAAAAAGCACTTTCCACTTCTGTGCAAATGCGGAATTAAAATAGCCCACATATAAACCACCAGTCTCATTCTAGGGTCCAGCCGTCGGCAACTTTGTTACATTCCTTTATTAGAGATACTTTGGGACAAAAGTAGCCAAATGTCAAATGCTTTTTTGCAGCCTCATTCAACTGGTGTAGGCATAGCACCTTATGAAATACTCCAGTTTTATTTTGAAATAGGTTATAAATTTGCATTTATCGGAATTACAAATAGTTTCAATGGCCATAATAGAATGGGCTACTTCAGAGCCAAACAATATAAAATCTTACTGTCTGGACTCACCCACATTAGTCTGGCACAGGCCACTTTGCTGTTTGCTGTTATTAACTAGCTGACACACCCCCCTAGTGACTAGGCAAGGAATTGCACTACAATGATGTAGAAAGTCAAACCATGTGCCTATTATGGCTTTCAGCTCAAAGCTAAAAGGGAAAACGTTAGTGTTCGAATCTCAGTCCAACTGGACTTGTCCATGATTAACCCATGAGCAGCAGGATCAAAGCCAATGGCAGTAAAAAGGCAACCAGGCTGATTGAAAGGGACAAGCACAATGATGGTATACTGTAGTATGGGGCTCCATTGTGCTACTACTTTTCACTTCTCGTCTTGCTTGTGGTCAGTCTCAAACATGTCTGTGACTACAGAACGTCCCATCAGTAGGCTACTCTTACTCTGATGAGCTCAGACAGTAACCTCTGACCTGTGATTCAAGATCCCAAGATGAGAGTAACTGAAAGGAACTGTGGAGGGGGTTTGATGGATCCTCAGTAATGGTGCCTAGTGCCTACCATGCTTTTCATTGCATAACTGTTGGATCTGAGAAACTGCAGTGATTTTACTGTAGTTGCCAGCTTGATAATTCTTGAGTTTGTGCTTGCTTCTCACTGTCAAAAGTTATACCAGAATACAATGTTGAAAGTTATGACAAATGAGTGACTGGTGTTAAAATGCCTTCTCATTCAACATTGCCTGATTTTATCAAGTTACAGGACTTGTTAGCCTATTGTGATCCATTGAATTCATTTACCGAAGTACTTAAAAGTATTGTCCCTCTGATGCGGACACTTTCACATCATGGTGGGCAGATACTTCCTGCTTCGACCAATCACTAATGTTTGGTCGTGACATGTTATTCCATTTGTATTCAACGTTATGCTTTCAGCCCAGAGTGCTCCACGTGTTTGTCTGGGTTGTCTATAGAAGTGGCCTCTTATTGCTGATGTGTTCGATGTTTTAAAAACTTACAATAGCAAAAATGACAACTAAAAATGACTGCCCCTTCTTTAAGTGGTCATTATTTCACCAAATACATGAGCAAGAAACACACCATTCAGGAGAGGCTGATTTTATTGTCCTCAGGTAAGACAACGGTAAATAATTTGCAAGTCGACATGGATATCATTACGACAGAACAAGTGACCTCCCTGAAAATGGATTTTGTACAACCAGTGGAGGGATGCTGAAGAGGCCAAGTTGCAGCAGTTACTCCTTCTTCTTGGGAAGCGCTGCTTTTACCAGTTCATAGACAACATATCCTGTTCCTACAAAAGACAAACAAAAAGGTATTAGATTGAATTTCACAGCGACTTACTCTCAAACGTAAACATTCTTTGAAGTATTAGAGCTCATGACAACAAGAGAACTATGTGATAACTACACATAAGATGAGCTATAGAAAGAGCTGCTGGTCTCAGAAGTTATCACCACTCACCCGCAATGGTCAATCCCATAGTTGTCCTGTAGAGCAATGCGTCTCTAGCGCCGCCCTTCAGGTGAATTGGAATACCATTGTCCTCCTGATGGAGCATATGCATCATTATTACTTGCCAAATACATGATAAAAACTACTTGCCAAAAGCAAAACTGTAAGAGTTTAAAGGACAACTCTGGCACATTCAACTCCTAGCCCTGGTATTAGTGGACTTGACACATTTTCTTTTACAGAAATCCATTTTCAAAGGAGAATGCAAGCCTGTCAATTTCAGATTATAAAAAACAGACTGCTGGGTAGAATTAAGCTTTTATTTTGACTTATCACCAGGTGGAATGGAATACTGTTTTCTGATTGGTTGACAAGGTGTCCGTTATTTCTCGATAACGGGACACCCATGAAATAGATCTGGTAAAAAACTTTAATCACCATTCTATATCAATGCTTTTTTTTGGTAACTATGGCGACAATAGAAAACAGCTGAACTAGCAAGCAGCAATTATCATCAAGCTCACTGTGGTCAGTAACGAAAAAAAACAGCACAGCAACTGAACAGGTCGTTAGCGCCTTTTAAAAGTGAACCGCGTGTTTCTTTGATTATTCAAATGCTTGCTTATTTGATAAAAATGTGTGAGTTGCAACTGAGTGATAAGTGGAATAACATCCTTCGAGGTGTCCCATAATAGGGAAATAATGGACTCTAGATTCGCCGTCGGACAGTTAGAATGCTTCCACCTCGTCCATTATTTCCCTATAACATACTACAGTTTGTACTACAGTACACAATGAAAGTATGCAAAGCTGAAAGACGTTGGTTGGATCGGTTGACTATGCCAGAATTCTCCTTTAAGCTATGGGGTACCCATCTTCACCTCCTCTTACAGTAGTTGTCACTAAAATGCATGGTTCTGTGATGTTTGTCTGTGGGGTTATCAAACATACGAAGGGACAGGCAGGCCTGTGAATTACTTCGTTTTCACAAGCAGAGGAGAGTAAACAAGCCTGGTAGGAGTGAAGACAAAACTACTACAACCTAGCCTAGAAATCTAGACGCCCCTAGTGGCCGCAAATTGAATTTGCTACAGGTGGCGTCTAGAGAGTTGGGGCGCTGAAAATCCAAATTGGATCGGGCCAATCAAATCGCGAAGAGAGGAACTGAGGAGGCCTCCTACCTAGTGACGCCATACACGCGACATTTCTGTGTAGTCTAGACCAGAGCTAGCTAGGAGGGTCCTAAACAACAGGCTGCTCACCGCGAGCAGTC
>JASCQX010000063.1:1461112-1472691 GCA_030264415.1 Sardinella fimbriata
GCTTAGCAACGCTATTTTGCTGCTTCGCTAAAATCGCTATAACTCTGTTCAGCTGGCATCGTTTCGGCTAATTTTTTTGTCAGCGCATTGTACTCGACCACTACTTCCACTGGAATGTTATGTTTGAGCGCGCCGGCTTATCCCTTTAACAGGATGTGTCTGAAAGACAGCAAATAGTTATGCCAGTGTTGCTTGTGTTGCTTAGGAATAAGTTGTAGTCTAAAGAAGAAAATACTGGTGTTTATGGGAGGTAAGCTGGAAATTTGACCTTGTATGGGGGTGCACCGGCACTCATTGATGTTGTTCTGTTTTGTTGGGGAGTAGTGAGGAGATGCAAGCTCCCTGTAGCATACATACTAGAAGAGTCTGCAACAGCACTGAACTTATCTCTACCTCATTACTTCCAAGTGACAAGACAAATGTTTTTGAACCACCTCACAAGATTCTGGTACATTTGTACGCTTAATATGAAAAAAAAAAATAGGGTACTGTTACATTCACCATGTTTCATTGTCTGGGCTAATCCAACCTTGTTGCTGGCCTTCCATGGTTCCTCTGGTACAGAAGGACTGGACTCCTAGTTACAAGCAAGGGGGCAAATCTCCCATCCCCACATTAGAGGGATGGGCCTCTGAGTGTGGCCACTGGCCTGCATCACAAATGGAATCTGATTGTGGAAGACCTGCTCTAGTCCTCTAGTTGCTGAGACAATACAGACACAGGTTTCCGGGGCTGGCATTGGGGTGCCATGGGGGCATCCCTTAGAGTGTCAGTTAATGAAAGGAACTCCTGTAACTTCCGTTGAAATATTGTAACGAAATAGTGTAACGAAGACTGCAATGGAAATTAGAAACATTCATTTCTAGAAACTCATATTTGCAGACAGGCCAAACAGACCCTCTAGAGGGTGCTGAATTGACCAATTACAACCATGGAGGTATTATATATAACTGGAGAGAGGGACTAAGTCCCACCCTCCATACAAGTCAATGGCCGGGGCTAGTGATCACCTGGGAGCAAAAACCTCTATGCCTAATTAGCCTAATGGAGCTACATGCCACCAGTGTAGGTACCCCAGACATTCCAGAGTCCCTGGAATCATTCTTCATTAATTCCTGGAAAAAAAGAAAACGTGCTGCAGTCAGTTAGAATAAGTCATCTTTTTCTCACTACCAGGCTAAAGCCTGGTTGAATCAAATCAAACAAGATCCATCTGAAACTTCATTCTAATTTATTGCTATATTTGTTTCCCTTAATATTCATAAAGATAAATTCAAGTGCCCACATTGCTTTGAAATGATATGCCATGACAATCTAGAGTAGAACTCAAAAGGCCAGCCTCATACCTGGGCTATATGAAACGTCTCTCTTCCCCTGGCAGACTAACCTTTCGCAGTGGAGAAGAGATGTGGCTCATCAAATATCATTAGATTTCTTTTGGACTCTCTTTACTTTGCTTGCCCCACTTCACCTGGAGAAATTGTGTGTGTCTGTGTGAGTGTGTGTGTGTGTGTGTGTCTGTTGGCTCCCTCGCCTCTTGTTGATCTTTACCTCATTTCAACCTTGAACCATGCCGAGGTCCAGTGCTCAGATCTGAGTGATGCCTCAGGTGCTTCTCTGTCTATTCCTCCCCTCCCCACTCTTAGAAGATAAGAGCACATCACGGCTGTGGGATAAATCACTGTAAACGCCTTTGTAAAAAATCTCAAAGTGGACACACTAACATTTGCAGCCAACTTCAAAGCAATGCGCTGAATAACACACATAAATGAACTTATGCAAGGTTCAAAACATTTGACTGCAAACTGCCTTTTTCCATAAAGTATTTATCAACAGACTATCTAGGGGACCACTTCAGGCTCAAAGGAAACTGTCTCCAAATGATTATTTCCTGTCTCCATGCTGGCAAGGCATCAATATCCAGCATTTTAGTTGTCTAGTTGACTGTAAAAGGTAATATCCTTTTTGGCCGTCAGAATCGTCTAAAGTGATATTGGCAGCTTCGTTCAGGTGATGCATGGAAATACGGGGAAGTTGGACATGGAGTTGCTTTTTGAGAGTCTCTGTCACCATGATGGCCCTCGTCGCTCTTTGCCAGAGTTTGGAGCTTGGCCAGGGCCGTCGTCTCCCCTCCTCACTGCCACAGGAAGCCCTCTTCCTATACACATCCCAACCAGTGTCCCTGGTCATGCTTCATTACGCTGTGTGCTCACAGACAGGCAGGACTGGTACAAACATCCACCCCAATGGTGCATCAGCAGCATATGCAAACACCCATGGATGACACTGAGATACACAGACATGACATGTGTAACGGATACCAGCTAGCAGCTCCTGATGCTTCAAGAACGCCTCTAGTTGGTTGACTGGGAGCCTGGGCATTTCAGTCGACTGGCTAGGGCGTTCGCCTCCTGATACGAGTTCCTGTGTTGTTGTGAGGTCTTGGGTCCAAGTCCGGCTGTGTGCAGGTTTGAACTAGCGCAGATGACCTTGGTTACACACATGCATGGTGCTCAAGGCTCTGTCTGAGGAGCACAGAACAGGTGTGGTCTGAGATGAAGATGAAGGCAGTCTAATTCTGTCTCAGATGTGCTTAATCAATTCTACATGGACAGCGTTTTAATGAGACAAAAATACTGGAAGAATCACAAATGTTTTGTTGTTTTTAATTATTATTAAGCATAATTTCACATGTCTACCAATATAGGGGAATATCATTATCACAACCAAACCACATCTAAAATACCTGGAATGTTTCTGTTCTAATAGAGGGAATACAAACAATATTCTGGGAAGGAGCAATACATAGAATGCTGCATCCTCAGAAAGGCTTCAGAAAAAAATGTTTTGCCGGCCTGTGGTGACATTAGTGACACTATGGTGCATGCATAATGCATGTTACATATTCAGTGCTTGTAGAAAGCTTTCACAGATGAAGAACAACTTTCCACCGCTATAGCTTACTATATGTGATTTAAAATGCAGGCATGGTGCATGACACAGTTAAAATTAAAGATGGATCTCATCATTTCCATAACTTTGAACAGAGACCAGTTGGTTAGAGTGTAAATGTTTGTTTGTAGCCTATGTATTGGTATACATTATAAGTAATGGTGGTGGTGACAGATGACATGTGAATAAGTATGCTATTAACCATGCATATGTTTACCAAGAGATGATGGAAACAAATGAGACGGTAGATGCACAGGGAAAGGATATTGCACCGATTAATCATGCTGCAGATTGGCAGTGTAATGCATGCAATGGGAATATCTCAAACCATAGATACTGAATGCATGTGGTTTGTTTGGCCCCACAACATGGAGCGAGAGCATAACACAAGGACATGCTGTAGGCCTATACTGAATTTATGCAATGCAAATGCAGCACATTCATGGCAATAGGGACATAAAAGAACATGATCTTATACAGTTGCATGCCCTTTGGTCGTAACATGTTCCAAAAGTGTGCATGTGATCAATCCCGTTTATGGATGCATCCTATTGGTTTGAAATTATTCACGTCTAACTGCATTCTGGAATCGATGCAGTCAGCAGAGCAGCTCTTAAGAATCTAGTCTCTGCTGCGCCTCTGCTCGGAGCTGTAGGAAGACACCATCTGAGAGATTCCAGGCCATATATGTCCATGTGACACATTTTTTTGGTGCAGGCCAGATGTAAAAAGCAGGCCATCTTTTTTGAGAGCTAGCTATTTATCAGAGCAATTGGAGGAAGGAGCCTGAATGTCATGATCGACTTATTACTAAACATCATCATCACAGTGGAGGTCATAAACAGGGTTCAGTAGACTCAGCTGAGCCCTTTGTATCAAGGTCATTGATGTGAGATGCAGAATACACAATGCCTGCCTTTAGCATCACATTACTCCACCCCCAGTCTCATGACGTTTGAGAATAAAATTTCTTGCCTGGTTGGCACCAACTGATCTGCAAGCTGTAGTGATATGGTTTGAGATGTATCATGCGTGCATGCGCAGAGTTCAGTATTCATCTAACTAATAAATGGCGAGAACCTATGTTCTGGTCTCTGGTCCTTTTATGAAGTAGCCTATAAGGTACAACACATGAAGTCAGAAGTATGATTTCTCTCTAAAATTCATACATGGTCATAAAGCCCATTTCAACTAGGCTATATTTCATTTAGAACAAATTCTAAAAGCAATGACTCATATAGCCCTACATAGAAATCTACATTTTGTACCCATCATAATGACATGTGTCTTTTAGTAATCCTTGAAGTAATAACTTTTAGGCAAAAGCAAGAGATATGATAAATAAACATTACTGCTTTCCTGCTGTATGTTGTTGTACATAATGAATTGTAACATCTGTGCATTATGAATGCACAGTGACAAACCCCTAACCATTGAGACGGTTCACCAAACCATTCCACTCCAGCAGCTCAATGTTTGTTTGCTGTACTACGGGCTGTAATGTGCACAGCTCAAGATGAAAATTATATTTTCAATGATCACATAAAGATAATTTTTATTTTATAAAAAGTATTATTATTAGTTGTAGTAGAAATACAAAATATTGTTAGGCTATTACAAAATATTATTATAATATATTGTATGTTATGTTGAGGAAAGATGTTTGAAATCATTAAAAATGAATGTGTTACAATAGAAGGCTGCCTAAAAAGGATTATTGAAATTTATAAGTAGTCTGTATGATCGATTCAGCCTTCTTAAAGTTTGCTGTCAGGTTAAGTAAGACCCTGTTATTTACGTGTGTCGAAATAGAACATCTGTATTACACGTGTCACTCCATCAATGCTATCTGCTATCACTTCCAATGCACATGATTGTTCCCTTTATTATGACAGGCATTTGTCAGCCAAAGGTCATTGGTGAGTCAGAATGTTATTACCAAAACAAAACAAATCAAGCCAAACCACAGAGGAATCAGTCCAGTCAAAAGTGAGAAGGCAAGTTTAATATTTGCTATCATCTCTATTAACATAATGACTTAACCTATAAAAGTGTTGCTTTTTCAGTTGGTCTAAGCCATGCTCTGTGAGTCATGACTAATAAAATGGGAAGACAACAATTTGAGACAAAGAAAACAAGATGCAGCGCAGTGATCAAGTCCATATGCTTTAATGTCTCTGGGATAATGTGCTTATTTTGGTTGTCTTTCCCTGAATATTCAAGACGTTGTATTTCATTAAGTATGCTCTAATGTGCCTTTGCCCAGGTTTGAACCCAGCATGCACTACTTTGCTATACAGTATTCAGCTCAGCATCTGTCAAATGCTGCAGTCGCAGTCTTTAATGGCAACATTTCTGTGACATATTTCAGATCTGAAAGCCCTCAGCAGCAGTGCACAGGGGAATGGAGACATTTTTTTCAACGGGGGTCTTTGATAAAAATAGAAGGCCTTGTTTCATTCCTCCAAACTTCACTCATCCAGTCACATTCCAAACTGTGTTCTTTATTCCCAAACAGGAATTTGGGGATAAAGAACACAAGGAAGCTTTCTGTTTAGTTGACATCAGGACCAGAAATGAGGTTTCATAGATTATTTACAAATAAGTCAAGAAAGAGTTAAACAAACGTCTATTACCCAAGACACTCTCCCTCCCTTTCACACTACTACTCACTCTCTCTCTCTCTCTCTCTCTCTCTCTCTCTCTCTCTCTCTCTCTCTCTCTCTCTCACACACACACAAACACACTCCGACTCACTAAATCTTTCCTTATCTCTCCAACACTCCCACTTCCTGTCTCGCTCTCGTTCCTATTCTCTCTCTCTCTATCTCACTTTTCCCTGTATCACACTCTCTCCCACTCTCCCTCTGAAGTCAGCCATGCCCTTACACTTCTAAGCGGATGATAATGCCACACCACTGAGCTGAAACATCCCCAGATAATGGGGGCCCATGGTGGGCGAGGACTGAGAGATGTAGAATGAGTTCATAGTGTTTATGAAGGAGAACAAACAGTCTACCAATGTCAGGCTTGGTGGAAATAGTGGTCATTTTCTCCCTGCAGTTAGAGATGAGGAGATGTCACTCCGGCGTCACAAACAATTATGTGAAAGTTTATGATGCTTTGAAAGTCCCAATCAAATGACCTCAATATGCACTCAACTGAATGGGAATAAGCTACAGTCTCCACTTGACACAGCATGTGGTTCTATCTGTCATATGCCCAAATTAAACATCATGCACAGAGACTTGTGTTTGCTTAAGTAATATGAAAAAGAAACCATGGAAACAGTTATCTCTTGAGTTTGTGAAATTAACTTGCTGCATTTCAGCCACATCTCTTTCAAATACAGAGAGATTGAGAGAGGGAGAGAGAGAGAGAGAGAGAGAGTGAGAGAGAGAGAGTTTGCAAGATGCTGTTATCATTTTGTTTTGTTAACAATATTGTACAAATATTCAGGTGTAGATGACAAAATGACAACAACAAATAAAGGTTTCTGTGGTAGACCCAACCTATCATTCTACATTCAGGCTGTTCTTTTCAAACACATCATTTCAGGGAAAAGCCATTGATAAAGATTCCCAGAGCATACAGAAATCAGATCTCAACAGAATATTTTTTCACCATGCCTGATTTCCTCACATCATAAAGGATGGCAATAAACAAACCAACCCTATTAGAATGTCTGCATTGATTGCATAGCACCTTTGTCCTAAACAGCACTGACACAGTAGGCTACACTTCTGGGCTTCTTGCTCATTCATTCCTATGACAGGACATTTGCTTTTCTTTCCCTATACTGTAGCTTTCTTTGTCCTTTGAAGTAGATTTGTGGGAGCACTGAAGTAAAGCAAAATAATGGTTGGTCTTTCCTCCCAGCTTCCCCTGTCCAGTCATTGGGTTTTCTCATACTCATACAATTTTCATCTTTTACATTCCTTACAAGTAATTTGCAAGACTCTGTTACATATAAAATTCAGCAGATATGAATTAGAAATGAAATTCCACACAGTTGCTTTACATTCAAAACCAATGAGCGAGGCAAATTTGGAACTTGTTTGTTAGAAGACTCTCCTAATTTTTATTCTGTTTCATTTCCTCTTAGTGTTTCAGCAAAAAAGGCCTATAAATTCTAGACAGGCCAGTGCCATCATAATACCTTCACTCAATGTTGACTCAAGTCTTCACTTTTCCCCAACTAGGCTTTCTAGCTGCCAATCAGTGAAAAGAAGCAGTTCAGTTCAGTATGTCTATAGGGATCACCAGGTTACATTCATTCACCCCCAAGTAAAATTACCATTTTCCTCAAATGTATGATAAAATTTTATTTATTCTCTTTTGTAATAGCAGCAGTATTTTTTTACCCTATGTGGGTGGGTCTCTCCCCACACAGTCAAGGCAGTTCACAATACATTGCTTATTTGCAGACAAGCATTTATGGTACACAGTCACTTTGATGAAGCATGATATCCATAACAAGGGCTGTTGCCCTTTATGCACCACTTGGAGAAGGAGAAATATGCCTCCCTTGGTCGATACTCTGTGTGAATTTCCTTCCCTGTCTGTCTTGGAGTTTAGGCACACCAGGACTGTTCTTGTGAAATTTCTATATTTCAGTCATTTGTGCTCCTCTGTTTTACTTTTTGAACCAAAGAAAAATCATAATCCAGGGATTTTGATTAGCACATTCTGGATGAGGGTTCAAAAACAAGTTTGGCGTCTTTAGTGGAGAAGTCTGTCTCAGACTGCATTCTGTTGGCAGGCCTATGGTATTCTATAACTCACAGTTCCACAGACCTTGTTTAAAAATAATATTACACATACAACGGTTTGATATAATGGACAATGTTCATACAAACACATCAAATATTGCTTGAACACAGACAATCCAAATGACTTGTTATCAAAAGAGATTGGCAAACATTCTCTGCTGAGACGGCTATAATAGAAGGTTTGTACAAAATAAGCAGATGTGACTGTGGACCTACATTTTAGGATGAAAACTTAATTACCGTACGTCTTACACTTTTACACTGAATGATTGGGGTGTAAGATCTCCCTCCCTCTCCCTCCCTCTACCTGTCTGTCTGTCACACACACACACACACACACACACACACACACACACACACACTCACACTCTCTCTGTCTCTCTATCTGTCTCTCTCTCTCTCTCTCTCTCTCTCTCTCTCTCTCACACACACACACACACCATTCCCTGCAGACACTCACAAGAGACACATGTATTTTGACTGTTGAAGGGTGTATTCATTTTCAGATTAATATTGATTATATCTTTTCTTTTCTTTTCGATCACACTCACAAGCACTCATGATGAGATTTTGATGAGATTTTGCTAGGATTTTCTTCACCTGTGCAAAACATGCATGCTTGCAATTGAAGATAATTTATCGATAGATGTTCAAAATACGTTCTCAAGTGATCATCCAAAATACCTAACATTTATCATGTATGAATAATGAATATATTTCGTATTTAACTGTTTATTGTTATCAATTGTCTTTCAATGGTTAAGGACTATGCAAACATGCCCCTACTGGAGCTCACTCACAAGGCATGAAAAAAGAGATACATAGCCAGCATCTATTCAGGTTGCAAGGTCATCCCCTGCAGCACTTGAAGCGTATGAGTTTATGAAATGCCTTCTTAAAATCCTCATTGGACATGGTATAAATGATTGGGTTTATTAACGAGTTCAGGTAGCCCAGCCAAGTGAAAACGTCAAATAATTCAGGACTAAAAGGGCAGGTTGTACAGATTCCTGTTAATAACGTGTAGATGAAGAATGGTAGCCAGCATATTATGTAGGCCCCCAAAATTATACCCAAAGTTTTGGTTGCCTTTCTTTCTCTGGCAGCTGAGATTCTTTTTTTTTCCAAAAGGGCATCGGACACTGTGACTTTCACCTGGTTCGCATTGGCTGATGAAATTGTGTCGCAAGACGACGTTTCATGCGTTCCATAATTCAGAGATGTAGTGGATGCCACTGATCCCGGTGAATTAGTGATCAAATGAGCTGAAGTCAGTCGTTTCCCAGTTTTTTTAGGAGACTGTTTCAAAATTCTTTTCCGTGCCTCGACATATATCCGGCCATAGAGAGCAATGAGAAGAAGTGTTGGTATGTAAAACGCACCAAAAGTAGAATAAATAGTGTAAAAAATGTGATCAGTGTTGACGGTGCAACTAGTCACCTCTTCAGCTTTGACTTGACGCCAGAAGAATGGAGGTAGAGAGATGGAGATGGAGATCACCCAGGCTGTGGCAATCATCCCCGCTGCGCGCGCAGAGGTCCGTTTTTTGGCATACTCGACCGCATCAGTTATTGCCCAATAACGGTCCAAAGCAATAATGCACAGGTGTAATATAGATGCTGTACAGCACGTTATATCTGAGGATAGCCAAATGTCGCACATTACTTGCCCCAACGTCCATGTTTGACTCACCGTGTACAGAGCACTTATCGGCATCACCAGAATTGAGACCAACAAATCTGTCACTGCTAAGGATGCTATTAACAAATTCGCTGGCGTGTGTAGCTTCCTTGATTGATAAATTGTGGCAATAACAAAAGCATTTGATAATGTTGTGGCTAAAGTTAATAACGCTAATATAACAGCAACACTTGCTTGAAAAGCAAGATTTGCCTCTTTTTCCACCACCTTTGGAGTGTAATTTGAATTTGTGTCGTTGGTTGATATGTTTAATAACTCTCCAATGACAGGCGTCGGCTTGAACTGACCGGAACGCTCCATCATCCGCTTGACAGATGTTTGAGATAGCGTTTATAAGCTTTGCACATATGTTAAAATATCTCCTCTCCCAATGTGTCCTCGTAAAACATTTTTACAAGGTAAAACACATTTTCTTGTCATCTTAAGTACACCAAAAAAGAAGCGTGCAATTTGTGTCCCGCGCTGCGCAGCATTTTTCCATGTAGATATGTCAAATAGAAAAACGAAAACTTTATCTTGGGTTACTTCCTTACATATTTACTCCATTTGTCGTCGATTGTAGAAGAATCCGCGTACATTAACACCTCATACATTTCCAATATGTTCAATTCTTCATCCAATTGCTTTTAAAATGCCCAAAACTCTGCGTAAAAGAATTTAAATTTGACATCATTGTATGCTATGGATCGTTCTTATTGTTTTTATATGATATTTATCTATTCCCAGTTGATAGATGACGATCCCCTAGTACTTCAGAAGTTCTTGGAAATGATGCGACCCAGGCTTTTCACCCAGCTTTATTAGGTCCGCTCTGCCTGCGCGCAAACCGGCTGTGCGTGGGGATGGCATAGGTTCCCTTTCTCCGGTCATGCGCGTTTTCCACTGGGTCATAACGCCTCCTTATTTAAACCTTAGCAGTCAAACAGAGAGTCAAGGGCTTTATTATTCTACAAGTCAACACCAGGTCAATACTGAGAAGCGGTAGATGAATGTTTGTACAAGGCACTGTTCACACATAGCCTACTGTATGCATCATAAGCTTTGGGGGCCAGACGGGCAGAAATGCACTACGAGAGAAACTAATTATATTAATATAATATGACATCAAATATTTGAGCTGAAAATTGATGTATGAAATATGGGCATAATAACTAGCATACAAAACACAAACCCGCATTGGTAACTCAGCGCTGAGGGTAATAAAATGGACCAAAACTTTTAT
The DNA here is from genome assembly GCA_030264415.1 of Sardinella fimbriata. Classification (NCBI taxonomy): domain Eukaryota; kingdom Metazoa; phylum Chordata; class Actinopteri; order Clupeiformes; family Clupeidae; genus Sardinella; species Sardinella fimbriata. The sequence goes on from JASCQX010000063.1 coordinate 1,471,760, forward strand.
GATGGGATCACAGGTACAGTAGACCAGAGCCCTGCATCCTGGTAACAGTGGGAGCTGGGAACCACCACCAAACGGTGGACTAGCTGAAGGACACTGAAGTGCAGCCAGATAGACTGACATTGCCCTGAGGAAGGCATGTCTGCAGACTTGTGAGGTTGTTCTCTTCTTATCTGCATCTGGGATATGATCCTGATCCTGGCTGTGGTCTCATTAAAGCTGTTGGGGGTCATTGAATTCCCGACTTTCATGTGCTGGTGTCAAGGGTGCAAGATCTGGGTAATGACCTGCAATGTGGTTTCCCCATAGTACCTGTTTGACTGTGGTGCTACATTCTCTGTGTGGTGGAGCTGTAGCTGTGGCTTGTTGCAGTGGCATTAGAATGCTTGATGGCACAGTTGTGTTCAGCACAAAGTCCTGAACTGACTGTGCCAATGACAACAGGGACTCCCTGTTGCTGTTGTGATCTGAGGGTCCATTCTGTGAGTAAGCTTTATGTTTGGTTAAAGGAACAGTAGCCTTTGTAAATCTGTGGCCAAAACTGGTACTGCAATCACATTCAAAATACAGCAAAGCATAGCATTCCCTTGCCTGGTTGACACGATAATTCCAATGCCAGCATTGGGTCTGGCCAAGCATATGACAAAACCTGGTTCTCAAATATAGAAAAGTGTGTGGTTCAAATTTGAAGCACCCGCCCGCCTCAAACCTCTCAGTCTGCTACTGGTCGACGCCAGAAAAGGCGTTGTCGAAGCTTAAACCAATCCTGAGGTTCCGGTAGCTGTTCTAGCCAGAGTGGTAGAGAAAACAGAGTGGCGACACTTCCATAGACTCCCTTTGTAAAAAATGGCGGACGAAATTTGGTCCTATTTCCGGGTTATGGTGAAGCAAATAGTTCCAAACAAACGAAGGAGCCCCATTCATTCTCTATGGCT
>JASCQX010000063.1:1988387-2000041 GCA_030264415.1 Sardinella fimbriata
TCAGTCTCGGTCACACCCAGACTTAAAACAGTGAAAAAAACCTGGTTAAAATCCGTCCAGACGTTGTCCTGCTTTGGGAGCTGCGCTTTTTGGCTTTAGCTTAGCGCAGTTGCTGTAAACCAAGGAGCCACCTAGCATGTAAGATGAGACCGAGACTGACTTAATTTCATGTTTGGGTGGAATATTCCTTTAATGACAAGTCATAAACGATTTGAAGTGTCATTACACAAGACAATACTCAAGTGAAGTCTTATCACAGATACTATACAAGAAAATGTCAGTTAACCATTAATCAGAATTTCATAACTTCTGAGTATTGTTACAGTATTGTTAAATTAGACACAACAATAGAACCTCTACAAAATAAAATATTTTCGGTGTTTTAAAAACATAGGTCTGGATAGAGCTGTAGGCCTATATTAAAACCCTCTTTCGTAAAGGAAAATCAGGCTAGTGAATTCTGGAATCAATATTTTTTGCCCCTGCATTCAGAAGTGACCCTGATGAATGTTTTTTTTTTTTTTTTTTTTTTTTTTTCCCCCGCAGCCGTGTATGGAGTTCTCTTTCACAGCCAGAAGGAGGCAGCATTTGCCAACTATCGTCTTTGGGAGTCAGTGGGATATGTGATAGCATTTGCCTGCAGTTCTTTCCTCTGTGTAGATATTAAGCTGTACATGCTTCTGACCGTCCTTCTGCTCTCTGTGACTCTGTGTTGTGTGGTGGAGTATCAGGAGTATAAACACCCGACGTCAGCAGTGAAGGATGAGCCCTCTGTTGTTTCAGATGATGACAAAAACAAAGTAGATTTGAATATGCTATAAATGGTTGACATAGCAGCTGTCTGAATTACATGTATGTGTTACAGCTACATGTATGTCATGAAACCTTTCCTTTGGCAGTTCCTCATTGTCAGGTGAAAAAGAATCAAGTCCGTGATTTTTTTTTTTTTAATAAAACTATGCTAGGCCTATTGGTTAGTTATAATGGCTGGGTTTCCCAAAACATTCTTAATGCTAAGTAGTTAACGTATGTCATTTCCCATACCTTAAGTACTCCTTAGCACTAAGAACGCTTTGGGAAACCCAGCCAATGTTGGTTTATGAGTTGTATGTAGACATATTTTACATGCAACAATATGGCAATATGTCAACATATAAGACCAACTTTGACAAAAGTTTAGTCCAGCAATGCAGAAAAGACAAAAAAATTTAACATACATTTTCACCTGACAGTAGTATTCATCCAAGAGTTTGGAACAGCATTGCATAAGCCATGGCCAGGGAGTTGAACATGGTCAAGTTTAATACGATTGTAAGCCATGAACCTCTACAGTACAGTAGGACACATGATGGGCTAGTATAATTAGCTCAGTCTGGGTAAAATTAACGTCTGCAACATACAGAGGAAATGATGTATTATTTCAAACTCCTTATGCAGTACAGTACATACTCTTTAATTTATCCCTAGGGACAGAGTAGCCTATTTATTTTGTTGTTGCTGTTGGTTTTGTTATTGTTGATCACTTGCTGTTGTTTGTTGATCACTTGACTGGGACCTATTTTTTGTGCTTGTGAAACATCATGAACAAACATGATGTAAAGATATTGCTGTGTTAAGTTGTTATATTGCTATGTTAAGTTGTTAACATTTCTAATATGTTGCTATAGGATAAAATGTCATTATGAATTTTAATGTTTTATTACTAAAAGAGAAAATGTGCCCGTCACAATGACTTCAGACTTCAAACATTTTTTTAGATATTATCAAAGTGATGACATCCACACACTCTGTATAACTGTGGCATAGCACCATCAGCTGGCAACAGAAAGCATTTATTTAGCCTATCACTTCCATTGTTTTCACTGTTTCTGATGCACTCTATGGGACGGTTTTTGGTATCAATTAGTCAGTCATTATCAGATGCAGACAAGGTATTCTATGCTTTTGTGAGCAGAACAGCAACAGATGGAATCAGCCTAACCCCTCATTGTAGCATTAGAGCCACAATCCCTGCCCATTCTACTGCCCGTCAATTGGTTTAAGTTGACACTAAATATGGTGAACATAACGTGACTGTGAGAAGGAAATGGGTAAGGAGACTAGCAGCTTGATTCAGAAAGGCTTGGTTGATGCTTGGCATGGTTAACATTCATGCCATTTGTGATGACAGAAAATCACAGATATGCTCTTAATAATCACTGGTTTGTCTGGCAAATTTGCCTTCCCATAGAAATCTGTAATATTCTTACATTGACCATAATTAACACCTTCTTCCTGTGTGTTCGGTATGTTCAGTGATTAGAATTTCAATCCATAATGGGTTTGGCTCAAAAGCTACTCCTGTTTGACAGCATTAAATGATTTAGCCTATGTAAGATATCAGTCTGTACAATCCCTGCATGAGGTAGACTGTTTGTTCCATGGTCAACAAAGACATTGGCAGCTTCCATAGTATTACAAGTATTACAGACAAAACACACAGTCAAGACATAAATATTATGCTGAGAGAATAATTTTAAGTATACTGAAAATAAATTTCAACAATAGTATCGTTGTCCAACGGGTCAACAATCAAACTGCTGCAAAAACGATGGAATTGTCCACTCACAGATGTCCTCCAGAGATGATGGGTGGCGTGGCTAACTAGCACATTTTAGTGGCAGTCGTCTCTGTTATCAGACAGACAGAGGGCCAGTCCTGTATGTGCTCAATAGGGTAGTATGCCATGATGAACTCCTCTGTGTTTACTCTGAGGAGACGGTAGACTTGGATGCTGTGTTGCAGGGTGTATCCAAGGAGGAACATTTCCAACTAGGATGCAGAAATGAAGAATAAAAAATACAATACTTGAAAAGATTAATTGACAACCACAACAACAACACCAGTCCCCGTGGACCCTCTCACCTGCTCCATGCCCGTGCTGATGTCCACCTGGCTCAGGTGGTTGGCCGGGAATGCGCATTGGGGATGAGGAGGAATAGCGGGCAAACAGCAGCCAGGGGAAGATGGCACGTCACCACCCCTCTGCATAGCTGCAAGCAGCTGCCATTATCATATCATCACACTGATTATACCTACATACCTGTACAGTGCTTAAATGAATCACTTTCAGCATTTATCCACCCCCCCTCCACACTAAATAAGCCAAGTTACTGATGCCAGCAAAACACACCTTTCAGAATAAGAAAGGAAGGTGACGGGAACTTTTAAAACTGAATTTTAAAACTGTCTGGTGAAAACGTGTTAGTATTTTGAGCTCGCTACCATTCAAACTGCAGCCTACCGCTCGCTTCTGTGCTGCCACAGTAACAAGCTGATTGAGCGAACAGAGCTCCTTTAGGGAGATCCACGAGGAGCTAGTCACCTGATTAGACCAAAAATTGTATTTCTATTAAAATTGACTATGCCTTTAAATCTTGACAAGGAGGACAAAGGTTCTCTGATATAATCTGTGTTGTCAAGACAATAAACTGTAGTAAGCCCACCAAATCTTTATGGCATTTTTATGGCTCTCCAGAGAGCTAGGCTGACGTTTTGTGAAGAAAAAAAAAATGTGGGGCACATGTAAACTTGTCCTCATGAATTATTTGTAGGCCTAACTTAAATTTAACTGAAATCATAATCTTCTAAAGTGACTAACAGAATTGAGTGTGGGATGCTCCCTCTGTGGTATACAGTATCTCAGTAAATTATAAAATTACATCAGGTACAGTACAGTAGGTTTGAACATAAGTACCCATCTAGACAAGCCCTCACCTCTCACACACACACACACACACACACACACACACACACAATCTAATTCACATCATATTGCCAATACACTGCCATAGTATTTGTATGAGGTGACATGTGAAATTTCATTTGCTGAATTCAACTGTCGTGGCTACATGAAAAACTGCACAAAATATTTAATTAATATCTTTGATTATGTTAGGTCTCATCCATAGATAGATAGATAGAGATACTTTATTAATCCCAAAGGAAATTAAGGATGACGTGGAATCACTTTATTATTCAATTGCTTGTGAGGTGATGTAAAACATCCTCTGATTAAATACAATGTGGGTGGGATTGTTGAGATTAAAACTGTTAACAGAGTGATAAAAATCACAAACTACTGTCTATTGTCACTTAATAAGAAGAAGGGACTTACAGTTATTATACCATGAACTTTGATCCAGGAAAGTGCAAAATCATCAACGATGACCATTCTAACAGTGGTGTTACTTATTAAATACACTATCTAGCACCAAGTCACAAATAGTGATAGTAAGCTGGTAGTAAATAGTTCTTGAGGCAATGGGATGGCTGTTGGTGGCTGACAGAACTCTTTTTGATATGTTTCCTTGAGGGCAACGTTTAAACAACATCTAAAAGAATATAACAAATTTGTTACATAGGCTACAGCTAAACATGGGGAGAAACTTGAAAAATGTTATAGTAGCTTCTATCGGATTCTCATTTGCATTCACAGCAACAGGGAGTCTTCAAAGCTTACAGGTAAATTAGAACTTTATGTTTGACATTGTGTTGTTCCTGGAATAATCTAATGTTATGATGACTGCTGAAGTGTTGAAGAATGGCATTGAGTCTAAATAAGTAGAGTAAAAGGATCCCGATTTTGACATCTTTAAGCATATCTCTCAATTTGTCCATGTACAGTATGTTACACTTTGGTTAGTGATATCTGTATTTAATTGTACTTTTAAAAATAAAACTTCCTTAATATACACTATGTGGTCACTTCTGCAATGTTTGTCTTATTTCTTTCTTTATTTATTCTCTTTACCTACATGCTTTCATTTATGCAATACTCTCTTTTATATTAATGGTGCTTTACAAATAAACAGTGGGCCTACCTTAATCGTCTTAAAGGAATATACTCTTACTCAATGGGTAAACTTCATTGTCAGCATTGTCAATTGTCAATTTTGCTGCCAAAATCACATTGCAAGACATTGAATAAATATGATGTAATTTGTAATATATTAATAATTAATTAGTGAATCTTCCACTAATTCTCTCAAAGTGAAATTGAGTTTACCTGTTTCCACAGAGTAGTTTGAATGCAGAGGAAGGGATGGGTGTGACATCAGTGAGTGTTGCATACTCAATGATGATCCTGTCCTCCATGTTTATAGTACCAACACTTATCAACTATCTGGGCTGCAAGTGGACTATTGTTGTCTGTATCGCAAGCTCTGTCATTTACACACTTGGAAACTTCTTCCCAGGATGGTACTTGCACTTGTACAGTACTTGACTGCATTTTATTTTAAGTGATCTCCTTGGTAATGAGAAGACATTAATCAACACCCAAATCATATCATCATGAGCATGAATAACTTTTCTAGAAGTTCTAATCTGTGTTCTGCATGTTTTTGCAGCTAGAAAAGAAAGGTCAATATGTGTGTTGTGGCCTGTAGAGTCCTCTTATAATAATGTTTGTTGGTTTCAGGCCAAGTTTGATCACAACATCTGCAATTATAGGCTTAGGAGCCTCTCCGCTATGGTCTGCTTTGAGCACCTACATCACTATTAGTGGCAACCTACAAGCAGAGACAGACAAGAGAAAAAGTGAAGATGTGATCCATCAATATTTCGGCATTGTTTTTCTTGCCTACCAGTCATCCAATGTTTGGGGCAACCTCTTGTCCTCGCTTATACTCAAACAAGATTTAAAGCCAGGTAAAAGGACTACTTGTAAATGTAGCTTACATGAGCAAGCAGAAAATAACCACACATATGGAAACTGAGCTGTAACTAGTTCATCTGCCACACAGTGAATGTCTCTCAGGAGGATCCTTTGTTCTGTGGTGTCAGTAGCTGTCGCAACTCCAGTGGGCTGGCAGTGCTTATGGAGAGGCCTGAAGCAAGGCCTCTAAACATTCTCTTGGGCTGCTATCTAGGTGAGGCCAGCTTTAGACTCTCTTGGAAAAATGAAAACTGAATGTCTAACAAGCATTTTATGTACAGTGCAGCGTGGCGTAATTCCTGTACACTTTTCACATAGGCTTCGGAACAATGGGAATGCTCATTATGGCTGCATTTCTGGATAATGTCAAAGGAAATGAAGACTGTGATTCTGAGAAGAAGCCATTTTGTAGTGTCTTTTTTGCAACATTTAAACAGCTTAAAGACTACAGACAAGTTCTTCTCATTCCTCTTACTACATTCATTGGTCTTGAAATAAGTTTTCTAACGGGAGACTATACTAGTGTGAGTAGGTCAAAAATATATTGACTTATTCTATATTTTGAAATAATTTGGTACCATCACTTCATTTGTATAAATGATGATGGTCTGAAAATAGAAAAGTAATTTTTAGCTTTTTTTCCCTTTCTAGGTGTATGCTACATGTTCCTTGGGAATACACTATGTTGGCTTTGTAATGATCTGCTTTGGTGCCACAAGTTCAATAACCTCCTTGGTGGTTGGAAAGCTGTCCAAATACACAGGAAGAAAAGTACTGTTTGCATTTGGTAAGTAATAGGTTGCTAAAACTTAATCAGGCTGCCTTGTTTTAACTTGATATTTGGCAATACATTCAGTTTGTTATATTTTTGTCAGGGATAGTGCAAAATTAGCCCAATCATGTTTTCCTGACTTCATACATTGCCAAATGTTATAAAAATGCATTTGAAATTATGAAAATCAGATAGACCTATAGTCTATTCTGTAGGCCTTCAAAATGTGTTTCACTCTTTCCACAGCTGCAATGACCAACCTGTCCTGTATAGTGGGTCTACTTGTATGGAGACCTCATCCAGATCAAATTCCTGTTTTCTTTGTGTTCCCCTCTCTTTGGGGCATTGCAGATGCAATATGGCAGACACAGACAAATGGCAAGTAGGCCTAGTCATTTATTATTATTTCTTTTTGACCAAAACTACTAGTTTGCACAATAATACTTAAAGAGTTTCCTATTTCTTCTCAGCTCTTTATGGCATCCTCTTCAGTGACCAGAAGGGGGCAGCATTTGCCAACTACCGACTGTGGGAGTCCCTGGGTTGTGCAGTTTCTTTTGCGCTCAGTAACTTCATTTGTGTGGAAATTAAGTTATACATACTTACTGTAGTCCTCATTCTTGGCATTGGGCTCTATGCTATCGTCGAATACAGAGGCATTAAACACAAAACATTTGAGTTAAATATGAGTTCAAATTGTACCTTGCCAAAGGAAACGAATTTATAGGCTAGTATTTAAAATAAGCTGATTTGTTGGTCTTTTTTCCTGTTATAGAATATCTACAAAACAAAGCTTGTATAAGAGGTTTAAAATAAATGTTTGAAAATACGAAACGACTGTGGTCTTGTTACTTTTCCAACAGATTTTAAAAATAGGCTTTGGTTATCTTCTTTTATAAAGGATAGGCTACGTAGACGCATAATCTTCCAAGAGCAGGATTCGACGTTCTTTGGAGTGCAATATTTCCCTTTACTTCCGTTGGAGCTCGATACGTTTAGTTTCTTAGCAACACAAAGATGACGAGGGCGGAGGATACCGACAGGGGGGGCGGACGGGACGGACGGATGTAGGCACTGCGCCACCGGTGGGTTTACTCCTGTCAAGTAGCCTGAATTGCCCCAGGTTAGTGGAAATGTTTATATTCCTTGTTAGGCTGAATAGTGTGTGTGTGTGTGTGTGTGTGTGTGCGTGTGCGTGTGCGTGTGCGTGTGTGTGTGTGCGCGCGCGCACGCTTTTTTTTTTACAAGTAGTCCTACGTTAGTCATTCATGTACCTATGGTCATTCATGAATGTTAAGATGAACTTTGGCAATAGGTCTAGACCTGTGGCACAACAGTGATAAAAATGTATTGAAATCATTGTAGGCTGGGCTAAGCTAAGATGATTGTTTGGTTACACTTTAGGCCTACTTGAGGATGTCAACATACTGTAAGAATGACATGCCTAGCCTATAGCCTAATAGCCTACATGACATGACATGTAGCTTATTATGTTAACCTATACTGTACCTTCTTATGACTGTTGTCAGCAGTCTTTTTTTTTTTGTAATGTTAAAGGATAGGCTACTGTAAATCTGGTGTGAATGTAAACACGCCCTAATGTTTAAGGTCACTGAGAAGTCTAAACTTTCCAATTTAGTGGCCTAGGCTACTGAAATTAGCCCAATTTCTTAGCCTATTTCACATTGTTTAAGATTGAATATCTTCTTATATTCATTTACAGCATCAGACACACAGCACCTTATCTTAATATGGCCAGTGGTGTGTGTGGCACTGAACCTTTGGTCTTCCGTCTTCACGAGGGAGCCCCTGAGCTTGTGCGAGAGGTGCTGCTAGAGAGAGGATGGGAAGAGTTTGAGGAGCAGCAGCAGGATGAGGGAGACTGGAACCTTTACTGGCGGACATCTGCCTTCCGTAGCTCCAACTATGAGAACATCATGCCTTGGCAGAGGCTCAATCACCACCCAAAAACAGTGGGCATCACCCGCAAAGACTGGCTGGCACGGAATATGAGGAGGATGAGGGGCACGTTTGGCTCAGCACTTTACAACTTTAGTCCAACAGCCTTCAATCTTCCTAACGACTACGTTCGATTTCTAGAGGAGTACTCAAGGCACCGTTTAGTGAATGGGGGCAAGAGCGCTTACTGGATCTGCAAACCAGTGGACCTGTCCAGAGGCAGAGGTATATTCATTTTTGAAGACATTAAAGAGTTAGTTTATGACTGTCCTGTCATTGTACAGCGATACATCAGCAATCCCCTTTTGATCTCAGGCTACAAATTTGACCTTCGGATATACGTGTGTGTGAAGAGCTTTTGTCCTCTAACTATCTATATATATCAAGAAGGCTTGGTTCGTTTCGCAACTGAAAAATTCAACCTTGGTGCTCTAAACAACCTCTTCTCTCATCTAACCAACACTAGCATTAACAAATTTGGTCCTTATTATTCAACCGATAAAGAACACATAGGACAAGGTTGTAAGTGGACTCTGGGTAAATTCCGCTGCTTTTTACAGACCCTGGGAATTAATGAGCTACTGCTCTGGCAAAAGATCAACAACATTGTGACGCTCACTCTCCTTACCATCGCCCCGACCATTCCCTCCAGTCCAAACTGTGTGGAGCTCTTTGGGTTTGACATCTTGATAGATGAAAACTTCAAACCATGGCTGCTGGAAGTCAACTACAGCCCTGGTCTGTCCCTTGACTGCTCTGCTGATGTAACTGTAAAAAAAGGCCTCATCAATGACCTCATTGACCTTTTGAACTACAAGCAAGTTGACTGCCTTCGACAGGGAGGTTACCTGAGACAAAAGTACAAGACCCCGTGTTATTTAGGGAGTCAGATTGTGCATGCCAAAATCCCTCCAGTTCTCAGTTCCAAGTCTCTCTATGAGTCGTGCAACAATGAGAGGTGTCTGAGCCAGTCCTGCCTGTGCAGCAGTAGACCCTCACAGGAGGCCTGTGCTACAGCACAGCAGCCACAACAGCATTCAAGTGAGAACTTGAATTGTGCGCTGAGGTTGATGCTGAGATCAAGTTTGAAGCCAGCAATATGTTCTTGCAGTAGGAAGAAGCGTTCACTTTACTCGCAGAAGCCAGATCTTCTCAACTGTTCTAAGACATTGAATTCAGAATCTGAGAGTGAGGATGGATCACGGGCTTCATCTGATATGTTGAAGGATAATTCAAAGACAGGATGCTCTGTAAAGTTACCATCAATTCATGGACGTAAATATAAGTCCCCTATATATCTTTGGGATAGCAATATTCAAAACAACTCTGTGCCTCCATGCCGTGTAGGAGATTTCATTCTGACATTTCCCTTTAATGATGTAACTCTGAAAGCCTCACAGAAGAAGCTTAATATTAAAACAGCCATACAGGAAGTTCACAAACTCACCAGCCAGCTCATGTCTTCCTGTAATCATAAAGGAAAACAAAGAAAGGAGGGGAGAAGCACCCCTTTCAGGGGAGATGACAAGCTGGAGTCACTGCTCTGGGGACCAAGAAACCCTCCACCTCTGAGCGAGTGCTGCTTTAAAACTTGACCAATCATTTATATTATATTGTACAACACCGAACTGCTTGGAAAAAGACATAACAAGATCTTGCACTTTGCATGGCCAATAAATAACCCACAGCTTGCTCTCTTTCTCTCTCTATCGTGGTGTCTGATCTTTGTGAAATCAGAGAAGTGTAAGGTCAGGTCACAAGGTCACCAGTCTTCCTGAATACCGTATCTCTGTCACAGGTAGGATAGTCATATGCCACTACATGAATAATGACTTACCTTAGCCTTACTAATGCAGTGGATTCAGTAAAAAAAAAAAAAGGTCTTGCTTGGTCTAATGAAACCATGCTTTAATTTTGCAAAACAAATATTTTGCAAAATACAGTATCTTATGAATGCAGACAATGATGCTTAGGGTTTTTTGTTTATGACTGCGGTTTAGCAGTTGCGTTGCCATATAGTAGAACACTGAATTTTTTGGCAATGTTAGTTTCATCCTATTCCTGTCTTTGCATGTTCAAGCTTGTTGAGTTGTTAATCCTTCAATGATGTGACAGTTGTCCGTGTCTTGTGTGAACACAGGCTGCATGCGGTTGCCAGAGATTAGTCTGCACAATGTCATGGAAACAACTACTGTATTGTTTGGACCAGAAGTTTCTAGAACATGAAGGTAATGGCTGCTTGCTCAGAGAAACAAACATCAGACTATGATTTTATGATATGAGTTTATGATATGACTTTAAGTGATTCAGAAATGTCAAATTCTAGAGTTAGAGAGGAGGACTAAATTGCTAACTAAGTGAGATTTGAGACAAAATTTCAGGGATGGACTGTAGTGAATGAATATAGAAAACAAGTGCAGATCATCCAAGAACATAATACAAATTTGAAGATTTTACAGATGTAGTTTTACAGATAGTAATGAGCCGAGAGCTAAAACATCTCAGTGCACTGCTGTATGTAAGTGGTAGATAGGTACAGTACATGAGGAACTATGGAAGTGCAATTTAATAAGTTCCTTCCTTGTAATCAGTTTCGCTGTGTTCATAAATTATGAATGAAGCAAACTACTGAAAAGCTAAATCAAGTTTTAACACTTATGTATGAGCAAAAGAACAGCAGGTATCTTCATTACAGTGGTATGAATTAGTAATGACAGCCTGAATCCATTATCTGACACTGGGCTTTGTTCCCCTACATAAATTATTCCTGCCATGGTTAAGGACCGCTTCAAAACACATTTCACACTTGGATAAGTTGATAGGAATGAAATATATCTGCTGGTATAGAGAGATTTCCACTATAAAGAATTTTAGACAAACACAACAGGAAATATGTCAGATATAATTTATACTTGATCTTGTTTCTTACCCTGCTGTCCATGTGAAGAAGTCAAATTCTTTTACATGGAAGTATGATATGCACTCTTATGTGTCTATGAAAGCTTGATTAAGTGTCACATTCTGACCCTTCAGTGATCTCTGCTGTTTTATCACTAACAATCTGAGATCAGAGCTCTGGGTCATGCAAATGTTCTTGTTGTACCATACCACAGCATGGTTCAGTGGGCATTTCCCACACTGAACAGGTAGAACCAGTAAAAATTCAGCTGTTCTTAAAAAAGTGTGTATTCCCATTTGAAGATCTTCTTTAAAATTTTTGAGGGG